>JAVJIF010015708.1:0-91349 GCA_038442645.1 Agave tequilana
CAGTTTTAGTTCAGCTGATTTGCTTGACACCCTTTACATTCAAATAACATGATTTAACTTGCATTTCAAAGATAACTTTCAGATCTACATTTCTTATTTAATAATCATTTTTGGATTCAAAAGTTAAGGATGTCAAATATTTGGTTGAACTCTGTTCTTGTTCTGAATAGTTTACAGTTTCTGATTTGACACCTGTCAGTATTTTATTGATAACTTTTTACTCCGAAATGATATTAATTTTATTTAAGTTGTAATAGAATGTAGAATTAAATATCTACAAATGATTACTATATACCTATTTCTGAATTCGGATGTTTTTCAGCCTGAATACTGTTCTCAAAGTTGACCAACAGGCAGTAATGGCTAATTTTCTGGAGGCTGTTTTTTAACATGCTTTTAAAACATTTTTAATTTTAAAAAGAAACGTGGTTAGCTGTGTTAGAGGGTCAATTTCTTCCTCTTTTATTCAGGTAAAAGTTTTCTATGTTTACTCTTTCTAAATCCCATATAAAGGGGTCATTAGGGTAGAGGTTTACACAACAACAATTTGAAAGATTCAAAGTTTTGTTCTTACTTGAGAAAAAGTTTTTGTTTTAGTTTATTGTGCTTTTATTCTCTGAAATTCTCTTCAAGTTTTGATTCTGAAAATCTCTCTTCTATTTTTAAATTTTACTTACAAACCTTGAGCTTCAATCTTATATATTATTCTCTAGGGTTTTTGTAAAGAAAGTTTTTCAAGAGAGAGTTTGTGGTCTTTTGATCACCCCAGTGCTTATTGTAATAGTTGCTACGCTACCTCTAGACTAGAGAAGTGTGTTGGAGAGTTGTGTACTCTACAGTGATTGTAATTCCTTCGGTAGAAGTTCTAGTGGATTGGAAATCCTTCGCGGTGGTGAAGGCGGGGACGTAGAGCGGTGGCTCGAACCTCGAAACAAATCTTTTTGTTTGCGATTGATTTCTTGTCTCTCTTATCTACTTTATTTTCATTCATTTATTGTCGATTTATACTCTTACAACAAGATTGCATTGAGCATCTCAAACTCTTATCTAGAGGAATCACGAGGAAGAAGTTCAGAACCCTTCACGGGGTATACGGCTTCTAATCTTATTTTGAGTGATCGTTTGCATCATCTCATTTTTATTTTGCATTTAATTTTGATTTGATTAGCCTTACACCTATTTAGCCCCTCTAGGTGTAATTTCAGGACCATGTATGACGCCAATAGAACTATCAGCGACCGAAAAGGAATTCTTGGTCGTTGTCTTTGTGTTAGAAAAATTCCGGCCCTACTTGCCAGGATCGAAGACGGTGATTTTTACAGATTACTCGGCATTAAAATATATCATGACTAAGAGGGAAGCAAAAGCCCAATTGATTCGGTGAATCCTTCTGCTTCAAGAATTTGACCTGAAAATTCGGGATAAAAAGAGGTATAGAAAATGTGGTAAGTTATCATCTGTCAAGAATTCTGAGCGCATCCAAGCTCCGATCAATAAGGATTTCCCAGATGAGCACATCCTGGCCATTTTCAAAGAATTATGGTATGCGGACATAGTCAATTACCTGGCCACTAGACAATTACCCGCGACTGGACAAAGCAAGACCAGTGTCGCTTCTTTGCCCCAGTAAGATACTTCTTTTGGGAAAAGCTGTATCCTTTTAAGTATTGTCCTGACCAGATTATTCAACGATGCATACTAGAAGAACAGAGGAGTGTGCTTAGTTTTTGCCATGAACTTGCATGTGGATGACACTTTGGTCCCCGCAAAAACCGCAGAGAAAGTTTTACAAAGTGGGTTTTACAGGCTCACTTTATTCAAAGACTCATTCAACTTTTGTAAGTCATGTGCAAATTGTCAGAAAATTGGAAAATTTTTGAGAAGAGACATGATACCCTTGAACTTGATTCTTGAAGTCAAAATTTTTGATGTTTGGGGTATCGACTTCATGGGACCATTTTCAAATTCATTCAGCAACCAGTTCATCTTGGTTGCAGTGGATTACATCTCTAAATGAGTAGAAGCCGTGTCTACTAAGATCAATGACAATAAATGGTTGTCAAATTTCTTAGGAAATATCTTCTCCTGTTTTGGCACCCTAGAGCGATAATTAGTGATAATGGGTCACATTTCTGCAATAGAGTTTTTGAAGCTCAAACGCAGAAATATTCCATCAATCACAAGTTATCCACTCCGTATCATCTCCAAACAAATGGGTAAGTTGAAGTAACCAATTGACAAATCAAGCTCAATTTGAAAAAGACTGTTGGACAGAACCGAAAGGAATGGTCGGTCAAGCTAAATGATGCGTTATGGACTTACCAAACCGCTTTTAAAATGGTCCTGGGGATGTTTCCTTATAGAATCGTATTTGGAAAAGCCTGTCATCTGCCAGTCAAGTAATAACACCGAGCACTATGGGCTATTAAGCAACTCAATTTCGATCTAATCAAAGTCGGTGAACTAAGGAGATTGCAGATCTCAGAGTTAGAGGAGATACAGAATGAGCCTTACGAGAACGCACGTATTACAAAAAGCAGAACTAAAATTTTTCATGACCAGATCATCAACCGAAAAAACTTTGCCCCGGGAGACAAGGTTCTGCTATACAACTCGAGGCTTCACATTTTCGCGGGAAAGTTTAAAACTCATTGGTCTGAACCATTCATTGTGTGCACCGTCTTCCCACACGGTGTTGTGGTTATTGTTGATTCTAAGAGTAATACGGAATTCAAAGTGAATGGGCAAAGCCTGAAGCCATTTTTGACCACTGAGCCTGCGTCCCAGGCTGAAATTGTGATGAGTCTTTTCGCTCCGTCATACACCTGACCATATACATACCACACAAAAACAAAAAAAAGAGTGTAAATAAAAATATTATTTTTAGGGGTTCTTTATACTTATTGTTTAAATGCTCACTCCCTTATATACTTGTAAATACCTTTTTTGGAAATTTCTATTTCCACCCCTATTTTTATTGTCTTCTCCCTCTCTCTCTTAGCCTATTCGCACTTGGCCGACCCGAGTCGACGGAGACGGTGATATCTTTTCTTCCCCCTATTTATTGCATTTGAATTTACATAACTAGCATTGAGGACAATGCATTAGATAGTCGTGGGGGGTGCTAACATTTTTTTCTTTTCTTTTTAATCTAAAAAAAACCTCCTGAACGAAAAAAGAATTTTATACTCTTTATAAAAATGCCAAAAAGTTGTAAGAGTTAAGGAAACCTTATTAAAGAATCTTTATTTTAGCCTAAATAAAAATAAATATTGGTTTGACTAAGAGTTGGGAGAAACAAGAAAAATAACTCATACCTTTTATTTAGCCTTAGTAGAATATGTATAAACCACACCACACGTTTGGGATTTAGAGACACAACTTTGAATTAAAAAGAAAGCTGGATAATTGTGCTTCAAGAATCATGGTTACTCACGCCAAAAATTTATATATAAGTAAATCTTGATTTCGTAGCCTACTTTACTTGAATATTTGACCTGAGGGGTATTTTTTCACCAGGTGCCCTAAAATCATCTGGTTTGGGAGTCATCGTTTTGACATGTGTTACATGAGTAAAGTAAAAAGCCTAAAGAAATCAAGAATTAACATCTAGATAAACATTAATAAAGTTAAATGACATTCAAAGTTGAGTTGAGAAATCTCAAGCACATCACACTTACACATTATGTATATCTATCTAAAGCAAAATAACAGAATGAGTTAGAAGTACAAGATCCTTTCTAAATTCAAAGAAAAATCATAATTTCTTCTTTTATGAAGGTTAAAGTATAGGAGGACTTATGAGGGTTAAACCTAATTCTTATATCATTCGGTCATTTTTACTTAGATGATTGAAAATTCTTTTTCTTGAAAGAGGTTTGCTGACAACTAACATTTTTCTTCATTTTTTTTGATTTTGTGGGTGCAATCAGCTGAAAACCCTTAGGAGACAACACTCCTCCTCTAGGAGAAACCTAGAGGTTTAAAGGCTTGTTGCACATGCTCAGTGCAATCGCGTCACCTGCGAAAGTGGTGTAATAATTCTCTTATTTTTGTTTTGCTCGGGAAGAGCAAAAAGATAAGTGTGGGGTGATTAGTCTCTAATATTGCATAATTTTTACCACATCTGCACATTTATCTCATATAAAATATTGCTAATAATGGTTTGCTTGTGTGATCCTAGGTCTATGGTGTGCAATGAAGAAGAAGACCCTAAATCACTATTTAGTGAGTGATTAAAGGCCTACAAAGTAGCCATTGACCTTAGGAGGAGATTCTGTCAGACCTGGGGCTCAAATCAGAAATCTAAAAAGTACATCTGACAGGAGACCGAAGCGACCGCACACACTGGTACAGCCACGAAAAGTGGCAGTACTGGCGCGGCCGCGCTAGTGCCTAACGCCAGGATTTCCCCTGGCCCCGTTTGTTGGCCCAAAGGTCTTCCACTCTAGTTTTGATGATGATTAACTCATGTAGTTATGTGTACTAATTATCTTGTGATTTTAGTTTCAGATCATTAACCAAGATATTAGTTGGTGATTAGCTTCAACAAGATGGTTTGAAAGCTTTCACATGGTGATTCAAGAGCCCGAGCGTCAAAGATGATATCTAGCACTCATTGGAGTCAAGCTCGATGAATCAAGTCATTGGATCGAGTCGGCTTGGAGATTGCGCTCTACAAGAAGACATCGGTACCATAGTTTAATTTTGTGTTTAGATCCAAATTATAAAGATTAGAATAGTATGATATGCTCAAGTTCACAACACACACGTTTCATGTTTTGAATATTGGTTTTGGATTTATGGTTTAACCGATCTTGTTTTCATGAATAGATATTATATCAAAACAAGTTTACATGGTTTAATATATATTAGATTTGTTCTATGTACATGCATGCTTCAACTATTTAGACAAACTTACTTTGATATACCTATTCATGTGGTTTAGGTTTTGTGTTAACAAAACTTATTTTTTAAATTATAGACAAAAACTATGATATATATATGTTTTATGTATATTAGATTATATCCATATACATCATGCCTAAATGTTGTTTAATATCATGTTTTTGTATTTGGATGAGGTTTGGACAAAGTTTATTTGAAAAGTCTAAGTTTGGAAAAATACAGGTTTTGGTTTTCGGTAATTTTTTCATAACACAAAAATAATTCAAAATGTTTGATTCTTGTGTTGTAATCTTTATCACATGTTTATATATCAATGTAAAATGAGAAAACTATTTTTATGGATTTTGGAGGTTTTATGGAAATTTATTGGATAATAAATAACATGTTTTTCAGAACAGAATAGCCTCTGCCAGGCTAGGTCGGTCGACCGGACGGTCGACCGCACCAAGTAGCCGGTCGACCGTATTGGTCGACCGACGTGCACGGATACGTGCACGCTGGCTGCCCCATGGGCTGGTCGACCACACGGTCGACCGACTGAAAGCAGGTTGCTCTCTGTTTGTTTCGGTCGATCGGGCGATCGACCGGTAGCTAGCAACGGTCAAAATGTGACCGTTGGCCGGTCGACCGGTCGACCGGTAGGCCATTTTTGGCAGATTTGGCTGCCAACGGCTATATTTTTCTGGGGACTATAAATACCCCATTAATGGCCTGTTTTCACTAAGAATTTTTTGGACGAAATTTCTGATCTTTCTACAGTGTTTTAGCAAGTTTTAAAAGAGTTTCTTTGTGCTAAAAAGATCAAACCTATTGTTTTAAAGTGTTTTAATATTTCAAAGAAAAATAGTCTTTTGGGATTTGTTTTGGTTCTATCATTCTACATCTTTGTGAAGATTTCCCAAGTATTTTTCTTTGTTTTGAACACTTTGTTTTCTCCACACTTGAGCTACATCTACTATCTCATTCTATAGGATCCTTGTGTAGGAAAGAAATTGTTTGTGATCGCTTATTGAACCACCAAGTTGTAAACCCTTCATTTGCTTGGCTTTGTGCCTTTCTCTCATTGTGTTGAGGAGGTTGTGCATTTGGGTTGTATCTCTCAAGTTGTGAGGTGATCCTTGTATTGCTTTATGCTAATCCCTCAAGTTGTGAGGTGATTATTTGTTGGCTTGGAGTTTTGCCTCAAGGAGGAGGTAGTGTTTGTAAGGAGAGGAGTTGGGTACTCCTTGTAATTGTTATTGCCCCAAATCCTCGTTGGAGGTTCCCTTTGTGGGAGTCCTTTGTGGACAAGCTAGTGGACTTGAAATCCTTCTGTGTGAAGGCGGGGATGTAGAGCTGGGTGCTCGAACCTCGAAACATATCTTGTTGTTTGCGCTTGATCCCTTGACTCTTACTCTATCTCTCTCTCTCTTTACTATTGTGCCTTGCATCATTTCATATTGTGTATTCATACTTATATGCTTGGCTTGATTGTGTGCATCACTTGTTGGTTGCACTTGAGTGTATATTGCAATTAGTTTTTGAATTCCGCATTTAGTTCATAGATTAGCACTATCACCTATTCACCCCCCCCCCCCTCTAGGTGATTTCAATTGGTATCAGAGCCTACGCTCCTGATATTTATGTTTAACCACCTAGGAGTGAGATCTTGGTTTGCTAGTCTACATTTGCATTTTCATTTGCACACATATAGTTGTACTCATGGATAGCCTTCCTATGTTTGACTTTTTTAGACTTGATGATTGGAAAGCCAAGATGAGTAGTCATTTAAAAACACTAGGACATTTAGTTTATCAAGCCTCTACTATAGAATCCTTCCCAAATAGTAGCAAGCATAGAAAGGCCAATGCACTTGCACTTAAGACACTAAGAGCATCTCTTAATGAAGATCTTTTACCTGTGTTTGCTCATTATGATTCGGCTTTTACAGTTTGGAGCATATTGATTCTCCCGAGCTACCAAGGATTATCAACAAGTTGAGAAGATCTAGGAGAGACGAGTCCGACGAGCATTGCCTCATGGTCCAGGGAAAGACTCCCTTGAGGTACAATCGGATTCTCAACTAGATGATAGCTCTAGTTCATATTGCTATGGATGTTTAGAAGTTCAATCTTTAAATTTAGAACTTGCTCAAAAGCCTGAAAATTTTGTGAAAAAACATGACATTTTGAAAAAGAAACATTTTGAATTAAAAGAAGAAATGAAAGATTTATGTTCTAGTTTTAAAGTGATTTTGCAAGAGAAGGAAGAGATTACTAGTGAACGTGACTCACTAAGATCTCAACTAGACCTTACCCTAAAAGAGATTGATGATTTGAAAAATAAAAACAATTGTGATGATGTTGTGAAAAATAATGAGATTTTATCTTCAAAATTGGATTTTGTTTTAGAAGATAACCTTGCTTTGAAAATAAAATTGATTCCATTACAAAAGAATCGGATTTGGTTTTAAAGAGAAATGAATCATTAAAAATTGATATAGATTCTCATATTTGCCATGCTAGTGTAGCTTCACCTAGCACATCTATTGCATGCTCCACTTTATCTTCTTGCATTGAAAATGATATAAATATGTTGAAGAAAAGTGTTGAATGTTTGGGCTCCACTTTGAGCCAATGTACTTTGAACCACACACGCTTGGAAACCTTGGTTCGCAAGAAACAAGTTCCATCTTTACATGTACACCCATCACGGCATACACATGCTCATCACGGACACAACCATAACATGTATGCTCATGTGTACACTTGTACACATTGTGGTCGAAAAGGCCACCTTGCTAGATTTTGTTATGATCGTTTACATGATGAAAATTTAGCATGTAATTTTGTTTGGGTTAGAAAAGATACTAACCCCCGTGGACCCAAAAGAAAATGGGTACCAAAAACCACCCCTGTAATTTTTGATGTAGGAGAAGGCTCTCGCATAACGTGAGAGTGTTGGTGCCTTGAAGTGGATGCGTTCCATGCCTAAAGAGAACATTTTGGATGCATCACTTTCAAGGGGAGTTTGGTGGAGAAGACCATCATTGGTTTGGAGAACTAGAGAGGTGCCTTCATCGGTTTTGGTATCAATCTCTAACTCCCGTTTATATTTGCATGCTTTTCATGTTCATCATTTTATAGCATGTTGTGTTTTAGTGTTCATTATGCTTATGCCATGCTTATTAGATTAGCGATGTACATGTTTAGTTATTTGAGACACCCATGTTTAACATGAACTTATCTTTGTATTCTCACCTTGTTTAGTACTAACATGTATGCCCTAAATCTAATGCACATGCATATACATAGTGATCATATGAATATTTATGATGTTTATGATGTTTTTGTTTTGATGCTTCATGTTTTAATTAGTATGTTAAATACTATGTTTATTAGACCATTGACAAGCATGTATAGCTTATGAGATCACCCATGTTTAGATGGACCCATATGTTGTGTTCTCACCATTGTTTAGCTATTATGTATTTCATATCTCTAATAGCATGTGGATTTACATAATAATGGTATTTATGTTTATCATGATTTTTGACCCGTTTTATACTTCATGATTTGATTACTTGTTTAGATGTTAGTTTTCATTAAAACTAGGATTTATACTTGTACATATAGTGGGCCACAAGTAAACTTTTATATGTTTGTTCTTGAATGCTTATTTGTACCCATTAGATGTGCTTGTATAGTCTAGTTTTGATGATTCATACATTTTAAACTTGTATTCCTATTTTGGATATGTTTTTATGATCATGTATTTTCACTTCATGTATATGTCTATTTTGTTCAAACCTTAAGATATACATGTATACCCCTTGAGTCATTTGCTTTTCATGCAAATCTTTATATATGGACTCGAATTGTGTTTAGGGATGTGTATGTATACTTCTTGTGTTGTCAAAACATACATATGCCTAGAAGTATAAATCGTTTTAATGAAAATTTTTGTGATTCAATGTTTTCATGTTTTTAAGGAATTTCAATTGAGCTAAAATGAATATTTTCATGATTGTGTGTTTCACATTACACTTGTTCACTCACTTTATTATGTTTCTCATGATTGTGTTTTCATAAGTATGAAATGGGCTTTATGGACTTTGAGTGTTTAGTGTCATGTGATTTACATGTGTTTTATGAAAATATTTTGTTTTGTTCCTTACTTGAAGGATTTCGTACTAGTTTGTAATTTTTCATTTAACTAGTTCGTATTCTTTAATTGGTAGAGTTTTTCAAACATTCTATATTTTCAAAATCTATTTTTGTAAACCCTACCTTCAAAGGGCGGTTGGTTGGGAGACCATGCTCATATATGCTTTATAGTGAAATCTTTTAAACTTGAACATGATTGGGAGGATAGGTAATATGATGTATACACTTGATTTTATTGTTGTTTCAATTGGTATCATTGGATTCTTTCAATTGGTATCAATATTAACATTTCTTGTATACTCATATACTTTTATGTATGTATGCTTTCACTTCAAATGGTATCAATTTCCATTGGTATCTAATTTTTCATACATATATGTGTTTTAGTTGTGCCTACTATATTTCTATATCTTAGAGCACAAATTTTGATTATGATAAGCTTGAGTTTCAACTTTGTTTCAATTGATTAGTTTTCAATTGGTATCCATATACAAGCTTATGCATTGTTTTAGTTGGTATTTCATAAAGGGGAGAAAACTTGTATTTCATCTTTCAATTGGTATTTTTTTTACTCCCACACTTTATGATTAAAAGTCTTGATTTAAAGCATAAGATATCAAAATCAAATTTGTTTATATGCTTTAAAGAATAATAATTTCAATTGGTATCAAGATTTATGTTTAGAAATTCAAATTTTGTAATGTTTATTTTCAAATTGGTATCAAGATTGTTTAGTTACAATTGGTATGTTGTTTGTTTACTTATCAATTGGTATCAAGATTTTTGTTTTTCAATTGGTATAGTTTCAATTTTAAATTGGTATCAATATGCACTTCATTAACACATTTTTAATTGGTATCATATTTGCTTGAACCCCTTATTGACATTATTTTTGTTTTAGACAAAAAGGGGAGAACATTTTTGTGTGTTTTGATTTACTCTTATTGATTCTTTGTTTTTGAACAAAAAGGGAAAAAGAATATGTTTTTATTTGTTTTGTCTCTAACCCCCTTTATTGATGATTGATAAAAAAGGGGAGAATTATTTGAGAGTTTAACATGCATATAAACTCAGATTCTTCTCTATATATGATATAAACTCAAATTCTTTTTATATGCATGATTTTGTATGCATAGTTTATGTTTTTAATTTCAGTTGGTATAAAAAGCATTATTTGTTTTGTAAAAAGAATCATTAGTTTTGTTTTGCAATTGGTATTAAGAATTTGTTCTGAAGAATTATTTGTTTTATTTAATTGATATCAAGAGCATGTTTAATATTCATTGAATATATTTATTGTTTATGTTATGCATGAGTTAAGGGGGAGCTTCTTTGAAGCTTAACTTTAATCCATGCATATATAACTCCATGAGTTTTGTCATCATCAAAAAGGGGGAGATTGTTGGCCCAAAGGCCTTTCACTCTAGTTTTGATGATGATTAACTCATGTAGTTATGTGTACTAATTATCTTGTGATTTTAGTTTCAGATCATTAACCAAGATATTAGTTGGTGATTAGCTTCAACAAGATGGTTTGGAAGCTTTCACATGGTGATTCAAGAGCCCGAGCGTCAAAGATGATATCTAGCACTTATTGGAGTCAAGCTCGGTGAATCAAGTCTTTGGATCGAGTCGGCTTGGAGATTGCGCTCTACAAGAAGACATCGGTACCATAGTTTAATTTTGTGTTTAGATCCAAATTGTAAAGATTAGAATAGTATGATATGCTCAAGTTCACAACACACACGTTTCATGTTTTGAATATTGGTTTTGGATTTATGGTTTAACCGATCTTGGTTTTCATGAATAGATATTATATCAAAACAAGTTTACATGGTTTAATGTATATTAGATTTGTTCTATGTACATGCATGCTTCAACTATTTAGACAAACTTACTTTGATATACCTATTCATGTGGTTTAGGTTTTGTTTAACAAAACTTATTTTTGGAATTATAGACAAAAACTATGATATATATATGTTTCATGTATATTGGATTATATCCATATACATCATGCCTAAATGTTGTTTAATATCATGTTTTTGTATTTGGATGAGGTTTGGACAAAGTTTATTTGAAAAGTCTAAGTTTGAAAAAATACAGGTTTTGGTTTTCGGTAATTTTTCCATAACACAAAATAGTTCAAAGTGTTAGATTCTTGTGTTGTAATCTTTATCACATGTTTATATATCAATGTAAAATGAGAAAACTATTTTTGTGGATTTTTGGAGGTTTTATGGAAATTTATTGGATAATAAATAACATGTTTTTCAGAACAGAATAGCCTCTGCAAGGCTAGGTCGGTCGACCGGACGGTCGACCGCACCAAGTAGCCGGTCAACCGTATCGGTCAACCGACGTGCACGGATACGTGCACGCTGGCTGCCCCATGGGCCGGTCGACCGCACGGTCGACCGACTGAAAGCAGGTTGCTCTCTGGTAGCTAGCAACGGTCAAAATGTGACCGTTGGCCGGTCGACCGGTAGGCCATTTTTGGCAGATTTGGCTGCCAACGGCTATATTTTTCTGGGGACTATAAATACCCCATTAATGGCCTATTTTCACTAAGAATTTTTTGGACGAAATTTCTGATCTTTCTACAGTGTTTTAGCAAGTTTTAAAACTAAAAAGATCAAACCTATTGTTTTAAAGTGTTTTAATATTTCAAAGAAAAATAGTCTTTTGGGAATTTGTTTTGGTTCTATCATTCTACATCTTTGTGAAGATTTCCCAAGTTATTTTTCTTTGTTTTGAACACTTTGTTTTCTCCACACTTGAGCTACATCTACTATCTCATTCTATAGGATCCTTGTGTGGAAAAGAAATTGTTTGTGATTGCTTATTGAACCACCAAGTTGTAAACCCTTCATTTGCTTGGCTTTGTACCTTTCCCTCATTGTGTTGAGGAGGTTGTGCATTTGGGTTGTATCCCTCAAGTTGTGAGGTGATCCTTGTATTGCTTTGTGCTAATCCCTCAAGTTGTGAGGTGATTGTTTGTTGGCTTGGAGTTTTACCTCAAGGAGGAGGTAGTGTTTGTAAGGAGAGGAGTTGGGTACTCCTTGTAATTGTTATTGCCCCAAATCCTCGTTGGAGGTTCTCTTTGTGGGAGTCCTTTGTGGACAAGCTAGTGGACTTGAAATCCTTCTGTGTGAAGGCGGGGATGTAGAGCTGGGTGCTCGAACCTCGAAACATATCTTGTTGTTTGCGCTTGATCCCTTGACTCTTACTCTATCTCTCTCTCTCTCTCTCTCTTTACTATTGTGCCTTGCATCATTTCATATTGTGCATTCATACTTATATGCTTGGCTTGGTTGTGTGCATCACTTGTTGGTTGCACTTGAGTGTATATTGCAATTAGTTTTTGAATTTCGCATTTAGTTCATAGATTAGCACTATCACCTATTCACCCCCCACCCCTCTAGGTGATTTCACTGTTTCCCCCGGTGCCTATAAATACCTCCCTTGGGGGTTCTTCAGGGATATATCCTGAGCTTTAGAGATTGTTGTTAGTTTGTTTCTAGGATTTTTAGTTGTTTTATGTTTTCTTCTTCTAATTAGTTTAGCCATTAGAGTAAAAGAGAGAGAGTGTGTGTACAAGTTGTATTTAAAGGTGACAAGCTTATACAAGTAATACTTCTCTTTCTTCTTTCCATTAATTGTATTTTCATTTGCTTTTAGTTTCTTGTTTTAGTGTAATACTCCTTCTCTTTACCTCTTCTCTCTTGTTATTTCTTTTCCTACTCATGTCTAGCTAACTCTTTCATTGCATGGCTAACTAACTACTAACCTACTAATCTCTAACAACTAGATTGATAACCCAAATGAGTCAATAGTGTCAATCAAGCCTTGTGCAAACAAGAGCTATGACATCTTAAGACGAGAGTTCTAATTATAACTTACTTACAAGTATTCTATTTCTTATATTTCATGCTTAACGGTTTTTGATGATTTATATATTGTAAACTTTACTTGTTTTTGTAAGTTAGAGATATTCCTATTCATCTTTGCTGATACCATTAGTGTACTTATTTCTTCACTTATTCTCGCCTTCAATTGGATTTTGATAAGGGAATGTTCAAGTTTTTGCCGTGTAAAGCAAGTAAAGGAAGAACTTTCATTGGATCTCCAACGTGAATAGTTCCTATGCATAAGAGTTATGCTTGTCCATTGTGAGGCTACATTTTTAAGAAGTTAGAGATTAGTGGGAGCACTTAGTAGAAAGTTAGTCATGCATTTTTACCATTAAGAAAATTTACTTTTACAAACTATCAAACCATTCTAAACAATTCTTGAAACCAACTTGTTTTCTTTTCAATTCTTTATTTGAAACAAAGAACTTTCTCTTGACTTGAATAAAGAAGCCGCATCAAAGCTTCCATCGCTCTTCCTCCTTGTGGCTATGACCAGTATAGCCACTTTGCTATTACGAAAGAATCGCAAAAGCAGTAACATCGACCATCACTCCTTTACTTAATTTTGTACGTGCTTTTTGTCGATCAGGCCCAGCCTCTGGGCTTAACCGCTCTGTGTTTCTATATCAGCTTTCGGGCTAAACTTTTTGGGTTTTCTAGCTTCTTCAGGAGCCTAGCTAAGCCGTGCGACTGTGTAATAAGCTTATTGGACACCTCTTCAGGCAAGACTGAGGTTTATTAAAGTCCTCTAGACTTTAAAGCTACACCTGGAAAGGCAGCTTAGCACTCAGCATTTTACCACTAAACACGCCTAGGCGGAACACTGCCGGATTTTAGACTCGCATTTTAAGCTGAGTCATTTCTAAGTTCTGCCGGTGCTTTGGTGATAAAACTTTGTTCGCTGACTTTGTCCCCAGCATTGCTTAGCTCCGTTTGGATGTTTACTTGCTTGATAATTACCTGCTTGCCTGTTATCCATTCTTTTATTATGATCGTGAAGAGTTTGAAATCTTATTTATACTGTTTTTCTGAGACCGCATGGTTTTCTAGTATTTGCATTGATTTCTTATGTCGGTCCTATTTTCTTATATCGTTTGACATGCTTTCACTTCATGTGTTATCATTTACCATGTTGTCTTTTATCATCTACCTAATATCACCCTCTACATGCTACTACTTATCACCTGCCCCTTGTTATGATATCACTTATCATCTGCCTCCTGTCATGTTAATATTTGACCTCTGATTATCACATTTACGGGAATTTTGTACCTATTTTTCTATATTATTATACAGTGACCTGAATCTATAGTACTCATGTACTCTTGTTATACATGTACTCTTGTACTCCTGAATTCCTAATCATGTCTTGCTATTGCTATTCTTGTAAATTGATACAACAACAACAACTAAGCATTTGTCCCAAGTACTTGGGGTAGGCTACATGAACCAAAAGAGAATTACGCCAGATCGGGCACATAGATCAGCTTTCGAATTACGCCAGATCGAACACATGGATCAGCTTTCCCCATTAATTCCTATCAAGCAATATGCCTTCACTAAGACCTTTAGCCTCTATATCTTATCGTATTACCTCCATTCATGTTTTCTTCGGTCTCCCCTATGCTTTTTTAACTTGCCCTAATTTAATACGCTCTACTCGCCAGACTGACGCATCTGTAGGTCTACGTCGCACATGACCAAACCATCGTAGGTGATTTTCTCTCAGCTTCTCTTTTATAGAGGCTACACCTATCTTAGTATGAATATCCTCATTTCTCACCTTATCTCTTCTTGTGCTATCACACATCCAACAAAGCATGTGCATCTCTGTTACACTCATCTTCTGGGCATGATATCTCTTTATAGCCCAACATTCTGTACCATATAACAAAGCTTGCCTAATAGCAGTCTGATAAAACCTTTCCTTCAGCCATAATGGAATATTCCTGTAAATTGATAAATTATATAATAAATCATAAAAAGGTTAACTTGCATTGAGTCGGGGGAACTTACGAATATCGATATACGTTCGTGTTTACAATGGTATTAGGTATGTTGTGTAACTAAATCTTCTAGTTCGACCGAGGGCCTCCAGGTGACCGAGGGGAGCGCTGGCTCCCTCCTTCTTGGTTTCATCTTGAAAAGGGCATCCTATAAGACTCTCTTGAATGCCTCGCGATAGATTCTGTCCTCCAGCAGTGAAATAATCATGGGTTGTGGTCCCGGATATGCACGGGACTCACTGTAAATATTGTTCGTTGATACCCCCGTTAGTTTCCAATAACAACTTTACTTTAACAACCTTGCTTTACTCAGATGTGGATATATGTGTGCTGGGACGCTAGTCCATGTACTTAGACATCTGAGTAGGATGAGTAATAATAATAATAAAAGATGCCAATCAGTAATTCATTATATGTTTTGTAATTCGGGTCGCATGGACTTAGCTTATGATGACGTGAAATATACGGTATATAGATGAGGGTTTCCTTGTTTGGATTATTCCGTCGACATACTTATCACATGAAGTCGTAAACTGGGTTTGTACTGCTTGTTTTGCCGTATTTTCTTTTATCGAGTTTTACTTTGGATTCTGGTTTTGTTATTAATATTATTATTATATTATATACATTTACATTCTGGCTTACCGCTTGTGTTCTATTCCATCAGTCTCCTGCTCTTAATATATTATACCATGTATGTTCCCTACTTGACATCATTTACTATCTCTCTACTTACTCTTGTATATGCCTGTGCTCACTACACGATTTTTTATACATGCTCTTATAATTCAGATTTATCGATACACGCGTGCTTATCCCAGCCCGCCACTTGGCATTCACCATACCACTCGTTGGGGAGTTTCTGACTCTCTTGGATCCTCATGTCCAAATCTCGGAGCTTCGAGCTTGCGGATTCTCCCGGTTGCTGATCAGAGAAGCGCAGCGGAAGCGTAGATCATCGGCAGACCGTCCAAAGCCCTATCCTTCAAGCCCCATGTCGACTTTCGAGTTTTCTCTCTGTGACTCGTGAGCGCCCTTTTTACAGTTCATGATTGTATACTACTTTGTATTCTTGCATTGCGCCTATCAGTGATGTAATATTCTTGTAATATTGTGTCACATTCTGTGAACTTTATAATTGTACTCATATGGTGTAATATATAATGCACAATGTGCTTCTGTACTCTGATTCTTACCTGTACTGATGCTTAGCGTGTGTGTGTGTATATATATATATATATATATATATATATATATATATATATATGAAGGTATTTTCGACCTACATATATACGTCACAGTAACGACTCCGTACCCGTGAGATTAGGGTATTACATAGAGAGTGAAAGAGTTGGATCACTACAATAAAAAAAAAAAGATACTACGTTAGTTTAAAACCTACGTAAAAGACGTATGGCGTCGATTCAAGAACCAACTGTACCCAGGCGACGTAATAAGTCTGTAACATTCCACGTCGGTACATAACGAATTTAACATCAGTTCATAGAAAAATCGACGTGTTAGCTAAGTTTATGTTTAAAAAAAAAATTGCTCTAGTCTCCGTCGCCAGGGCCGTTCTCGTAGTGGCATGTTCTCATTAACAACTTCAACAATTACACTTTAGAAATTAGAATAAAACATGGTTGACACAAAGAACACCCATGTAAAATAGACTAGGAATTTTATCAAACAACTTTCATACGTGAAAATATCTCAACAAAAATACTTTAAAAAATTACAAGAACCCTCAATCAGATCCTTCGACACAAATAACACCCATGTAAAATAGCAAAGGTTTTGATTGATAAGTTCCAGCAGAAGACCATAGATCTACTAAGCATAAAAAGAAAGAAAATCCCACAATAAAAATTACAAGAGCCCTCAATCAGATCCTTCAAGAATGTCTAATTCAATCCCTCAACAAAGCACCTGAGCCTCGCGAAGTTATTCCTCGCCCAATTGATGCTCTACGTGATCGGTGAAGAATTCATGCTGATGTTGCTATTATGGGAGTTGAGATTAAAGGAAATAATCCTTGCGTGCCACTAATTTAGCAAACGTGCCACAAATTGATGGAAATAATCCTTGCCACTAATTTAGCAAACGTGCCACAAATTGATGGAAATAATCCTTACCACTAATTTAGCAAACGTGCCACTATTTTAGCATACCATGTTTAGGTTAGTTACCTTGTGTGATCGGCCTGATTGAAGGCAGTAATTTAGCATACCATGTTTAGGTTAGTTACCTTGTGTGATCGGCCTGATTGAAGGCAGTTTTTTCTTTCCATTTTGTTCTCCATTTAGTTGTCTTTAAAAACAGAGGAATATACAACGAAAAAAGCCAAGCTTTGCAGCACCAATTCGAGATCGTGTTTACAATTCGCGTGAGTTTTTGTGTAGCTTGGCTGTGAATCTCGTCGGCAACGTGCGCGTTGAATCTTCGGCAAGATTCTAACAAGTGGCATCAGAGCGAGGCTATCAAAGATGTCTGGGAAGAAAGTCAACGACGGCGCCTCCAAAGATGGTGTGGTGTACCAGCGGGTGATTCGTGAGGTGAGCGGTGGGAGTAAGTATCCTGTCCTCACCAAGACCAATTACTCAGAGTGGGCACTCCTGATGAAGGTGAAGTTGAAGGCGAGAGCGTTGTGGACCGTCATCGAGGATGGCGCCGATCCGCAAGAGGAGATGATGGCGCTGGACGCCTTGTGCAGCGCGGTGCCACCAGAGATGATTCCGACGATCGCCAAGAAGGAGACGGCAAAGGAGGCCTGGGACACGATCGCGACCTTGAGGGTTGGAGATGATCGAGTGAAGAAGTCAACGGCGCAGCAGCTTCGCCGAAAGTTCGATCTCGCCGTGTTCGAGGTCGGCGAGACTGTCGAGGACTTCGCGCTACGCCTGAACAACATGGAGGCACAACTCGCCACCATGGATGAAGAAGTGGAGGAAGCCAAGGTTGTCGCAAAGATACTCCGAAGCCTGCCACCTCAGTTCAAGCAGATCGCCATTGCGATTAAGACATTGCTCGATATTTTGACCATGTCTGTCGCCGATCTCACCGGGTGTTTGAAAGAGGCCGAGGAGGCGTTCGAAGAAGCGCCGGCATCATTACAACAAGAGGGAAAGTTGTACCTCACGGAAGAGGAGTGGGACGCGCGACGAAAGAAGCGCGAGGCGGAGAACCACCCGGCGGCGGTGCAAGCGGTGGCAGAGGCAGAGCAGGACGGCGCGGAGGAGGAAGACGATGACGCGGGCGCGCACGCGGAGACTCATCACCAGGTGGGCAGTCAAAACCCACTGGGGACGAGTGCCGGCGTTGCGGGAAGATGGGTCACTGGGCTCGCGAATGCCGATCCAGGCCCAAACAGGAGCAAGCCCATACCGTCCAAGATGAGGCAGAAGCCTCGCTCCTACTCGCGAAAATCTCGTCCATTTCCCCGCCGCCGAAATCTGAAGTGCAATCTTCCGATGGAGCCCCAGCGACCTCAACGCTGACTGATGTTCCACTCTCGCAGTCTGGATCGGTCGGGTTGGGAGCGGAACAGAGGCATGGCGGCTCCGAATCAGAGGCGACGACACACACCCAGATCGAGATCTGGGAGCAGCAAGTGTTCACTCAACTCGGAGAAGAGAAGAATCGGGAGGCGGAGTCCTGGGTCCTGGACACTGGCGCGACGAATCACATGTCCGGATCAAGGACCGCATTCTCGAGGATGGACACGGCGGTACTCGGCACCGTGCGGTTCGGCGATGACTCCGTGGCGCAGATAGAAGGCCGGGGGACCATCACTTTCTCCTGCAAGAACGGCGAGCTCCGATCGTTCCCCGGTGTCTATTTCATCCCTCGACTAATTACGAACATTGTAAGTGTAGGACAGCTCGATGAAAGGGGCTACAAGATTGACATCAAAGACGGAGTGATGCAGATCAGGGAACCCGATGGAAGGCTGCTGGCAATGGTGAAGCGGGCGGCCAACAGACTGTACACCCTCCACGTCAAGATAGCAGAGACAAGTGCTTGGCGGTGCGCAGTCGCGGCGACGAGGTGGCGTGGTGCTGGCACGAGCGGTTCAGGCACGTCAACATGACAGCGCTCCGGAAGCTAGCTCGGGAGGATTTGGTACGCGGCTTGCCTGTGATAGGGCAGGTAGAGGAGCTGTGCGAGGCGTGCCAGGCCGACAAGCGGGGGCGAAACCCGTTCCCGGCTCAGGCAGAATTCCGGGCAAAGCAGTGCCTTGAGCTGGTACACGGTGACCTGTGCGGCCCAATTGCGCCGACAACACCAAGGGGAAACAAGTACTTCTTACTCCTGGTGGACGATCTCAGCAGATACATGTGGCTAGCCGTGATTCCTTCAAAGGATCGTGCAGCGGCCGAAATCAAGGAGATCCAAGCTCGAGCGGAAGGCGAGTCCGGGCTCAAGCTGAAGGCGCTCCGCACTGATCGGGGCGGCGAATTCACCGCAGCCGAGTTCGCGGAGTACTGCGCAGCCGAAGGAGTCCATCGCCAACACACCGCGCCGTACAGCCCACAACAGAATGGCGTCGTCGAGCGTCGAAACGGCACGGTGATGGCAATGGCGAGAAGCATGCTCAAGGCAAAAGGATTGCCCGGATGGTTCTGGGGCGAGGCGGTAAGCACTGCAGTATATGTACTCAACAGGTGCCCGACGAAGAGCGTGGACAGCATGACGCCGTTTGAGGCGTGGCATGGGAAGAAGCCGGCGGTTCATCACCTCAAGACGTTCGGGTGCATCGTGTACGTCCGCAACACGACGCCGCATCTGAAGAAACTCGAAGATCGGGGGCGCAAGATGATCTTCGTCGGCTACGAGCGCGGCTCCAAGGCCTACCGTGCTTACGATCCTGTCACGAAGCGTGTCCATGTGACACGCGACGTGGCGTTCGACGAGCAGGCCCAGTGGGACTGGGGTGCCGGCGGCGACGATGGAGAGCCGAGTGGCGGTGACGACGTCTTCACGATTGAATACGCCACCACGGGCCAGGCGACTCCGACGGCTGTCGATACAGAAGAGGCGCCAGCACACCAGACTCCGGGGGGGCCTGACAACGTAGCGGAGCAACACGATGAGTTTGACGACGAGATCCTGGATGCGGACCATGACTACGACGCACCGCTCCGGTTCCGTAGTGTCAACGACATCATCGGGCCGGCCCCACCGCGTGGCTTCGTACAACGCGCCCTGCTGGCAGAGGAGCCGCTTGCAACAAGCTATGACGAGCCTTCTTCGTTCACTGAGGCGGAGCGCAGCCCGAGCTGGCGGAAGGCAATGATTGAAGAAATAGAGGCCATCAAAGAAAACGGCACATGGTACCTCACCGATCTCCCGCCTGGGCGCAAGGCGATCGGAGTCAAGTGGGTTTTTAAGGTAAAGCAGGACGAACACGGGGCGGTGTCCAAGCATAAGGCACGCCTCGTGGTGAAGGGCTATGCACAGCGGCACGGCATCGACTACGACGAAGTCTTCGCGCCGGTAGCCAGGCTGGACTCGGTGCGCCTCCTCATCGCCCTCGCGGCGCACGAAGGGTGGGAGGTGCACCACATGGACATCAAGTCAGCGTTCTTGAACGGCAACCTACAGGAGGATGTCTACGTCCAGCAACCAGCAGGTTTCATCGTCTCCAACAAGGAACACAAGGTGTTCAGGCTGCGGAAGGCGCTGTACGGGCTACACCAGGCGCCACGCGCCTGGTACACGAAGCTCGACGACACTCTGTTGTCGCTCGGTTTCAGGAGGAGCGAGTCGGAGCACGCCGTCTACATCAGGCAGAACAACGACGCGAAACTGGTGGTCGGAGTCTACGTCGATGATCTTGTCATCACTGGAACGGACCGCGACGACCTCAGGGTGTTCAAGAACGAGATGGCGGCGGCATTCAAGATGAGCGACCTCGGCCTACTTCACTACTACCTCGGGATCGAGGTGAAGCAGAGCGCGAGCGGCATCTCGCTCAGTCAAGGAGCATACGCCGTGAAGATCTTGGAGAGAAGCGGCATGGCAGGATGCAATCCTTGCCAAATACCCATGGAGGCGCGGCTGAAACTAAGCAAGCAGAGCACGGAGTCACCGGTGGACGCTACAGCATACAGGAGTTTCATCGGGAGCTTAAGGTATCTGGTTAATACCCGCCCTGATCTTGCGTTCTCAGTCGGATATGTTAGCCGTTTTCTGGAGGAGCCAAAGGAGGATCACCTTGCAGCAGTGAAACGGATTCTTCGTTATGTGGCGGGAACAAGCAACTGGGGGCTCTGGTTCGGCAGGAAGAAGGGAAATCAAGCCCAGCTAACAGGTTTCAGCGATGCTGATTTTGCTGGAGATGTTGATGCTAGAAAGAGCACAACTGGAGTCATCTTCATGCTGGCGAAAAGCCCAATTTCATGGCAGTCGAAGAAGCAGCGGATTGTGGCGCAATCCAGCTGTGAATCGGAGTACATTGCTGCGGCAAATGCGACCTGCCAGGCGTTGTGGCTCGCTCAAGTGCTGGGAGAAGTGCAGGGGTCCAAGCCGAGCGCTCCTCTGCTCAAAGTGGATAACAAGTCCGCCATCGCCCTGATCAAGAACCCGGTCCTCCATGGACAGAGTAAGCACATCGAGGTAAAGTACCATCTGGTCCGAAAATGCGAAGAAAAGGGTCTGATCAAGGTGCAGTTCGTCAGGAGTGAAGAACAACTCAGTGATATCCTGACGAAGTCATTGGGCAGGGCAAAATTTCAAGAATTTCGCACAAAGATCGGCATGATCAATGTGGTTGAAGGTGCACGACAAGGCTTAGGAGGAGATTGAAGGAAATAATCCTTGCGTGCCACTAATTTAGCAAACGTGCCACAAATTGATGGAAATAATCCTTACCACTAATTTAGCAAACGTGCCACAAATTGATGGAAATAATCCTTGCCACTAATTTAGCAAACGTGCCACTATTTTAGCATACCATGTTTAGGTTAGTTACCTTGTGTGATCGGCCTGATTGAAGGCAGTAATTTAGCATACCATGTTTAGGTTAGTTACCTTGTGTGATCGGCCTGATTGAAGGCAGTTTTTTCTTTCCATTTTGTTCTCCATTTAGTTGTCTTTAAAAACAGAGGAATATACAACGAAAAAAGCCAAGCTTTGCAGCACCAATTCGAGATCGTGTTTACAATTCGCGTGAGTTTTCTTGTGTAGCTTGGCTGTGAATCTCGTCGGCAACGTGCGCGTTGAATCTTCGGCAAGGTTCTAACAGAGATTGGGTTCCTAAAATGAAATCTAGTACCGATCCGATCCGCCCTAATCACCCTTCTCAGAGAAGTTATGCCATGACTTCTTGAAGAAGTATGTGATGACTTCTTGACGGCGATCAGTGATTAACTTTGTAGGATTTTCGGGATCTTCATAGATCTTGTGGATCATCGGGATCTTGGCGGCGATGATCTTGCGGGTTGGCTGCCGATGGAGGAAAACTAAAGAAGAAAAAGAACAAAGAGATGGGGGAGCAGGTAGGAAAGAGAGAGAGATGGGGGAGCAACTAGTGAGAAGACATGGGGAAAGCAGATAGCAAGGATATAGAGATTGGGGAGCAGATAAAGTGAGAGATTTCTTGTTTGTGCAATCAAGGTTGATATGAGTGAAGTTGTGGATTGCTGACATGGCAGGAGATTTTTAATTTACAAAAATGCCACTAGTTCTTAGTCTTTTTACATTAGTTCTTAGAAAATCGACATAAGAGACAACATTCCACGATGGTTTTTTTTTTGGACTGACACGTAAAGTTTCATGTTATTTTAATTACAAAAATAAAATTGCCCTTTTACATCGATTCTTTTACGAATCGATATTAAATTGACTTTAAACGTCAGTTCTCTTTTGAACTGACATGTAAAGCATCCAATTTTCCATTCTTTTCAAAATATTTTAAAATTGCTACCGCTTCTTATATCAATTTGTTTTTATCGAACCGATATGAAATGAGTGACATGGTAGACCAGAATTGCGCTAGTGGATCTGTTTCTAGGGTATTTTGTAAAAGTGAAATGACCGACAATTTAAGTACAAATTTCCCAAAAAAAATTTGGAAGACAAATTCGATTGATTTATTTGGTGTTTTAATTAGCCAAATAAATTTTCCAATCAATTGAAAAACCGATGATTTCGGGTGAAAGTTGAAAGGCCTCTAACTAGGGTTAAATATAAATCTGTTGTTTCTTTTATCTTCGCCAATGTGGCACAATGGTTAAGGCACTGGATTTAGGCGATGGGATCCGAGTTCGAACCTCAGCAAGTGAACATTTGGTTTTCTTTTTTTTTTTTGGTAAAGCTAAGGGGTTAGTGGGCCTGGGCATTAGGTTTTAGTTTCTTTTTTTCATTTGTAAAGTTTAAGGGGCATGGGCTCAGTTTTTATTTTATGTTATTTCTTATTATTATTGTTATTATATTATTAATTAGTTTATTATTATTATTTGTAAATGATTCTATTAATTATTTTTGTTATTATACATACTTTGTACTGAGAGATTAATTATTATTTACATTAGTTATTGTTATTAATTATCATTAATTATTATTATAATTATTATAATTATTATTATTATGTAATTGTTATTAATTTTATTGTTATTATAATTTGTATTCACTATTATTATTATTTAGTATTTAGTATTGAGATTACTATTTAATATTAATTTATGTATTATATAAATATTACATTCTACCTACCTAACAAGAAAACTTCGTTCTCTGAAATTTAAATTATGAAATAAAGATACCTATCAAGAAAATAGATGAGGATAGCTATCACAGATGATGTCTTCTCGCTCCCACATTGCTTCTCTTGGAGAACACATGTCTCAAGATACTAAAACAAGTGGAAGAGATTGGTTCTTCAAGACTTGACATTACGGTTCAGAATAGCCACTGGTCTCTCAGTATAGGACAGATCCGGTCTAAGCTCCAACTCAGAACAATTTAATTTAAATTTAAATAGTGATTACAAGGAATATTTTTAATTCTAGGTTATGTTAAGTAATTTGGAAATCAAAATATTTTTATAGGGTTAAAATTCAGTTTGTGATATTATAAAATATTTCTAGAATTTTTTGGCTTTATTTCTAATTTTTTTTGAATTTAAATAAGCCTAAAAATCATTTAAATTCTTAACGAGTCCGGAACTATCATAACAGGTCTGGTGCTATAGTAACGATCTAAACTGCTGCAGTGCGGTTCTGAATTCTCTTAATGGGTCTAGATTTGCTACCGAGTCTGCTACAATAGCGGGTCCGATACAATAGCGGGACTAGTTCATTCAGTATTAATCTGGATTGCTACAGTAACATGTTGGGTCTGATCGAGCCAAACCTGCAAAGAAAAATGCCGCGTTTAGAGAAGTGCTAGGTTCTCAATGCTACTGTGATAGCAAGTGGCTATGCGGGTCGTGATCCACAGGAGGGACTACGATAGAAGCAATTAAATAAGTTTCTTCTTTTAATTCACTAAAACAAGTTAAGAATTCTCTTCTCAGTTTTAAAAGAAAATAAAAATATTTAAAACTACTCTAAGTTAAAGGAAATCCAAAGAATCAAAGTAAATAGTTTTTTTGTTAATTCTAAAGAAAAAAATGAGTTAAAAGAAAAAGAAATAAAAAGAGAAAGTACTAATTTTGAAATTGTTATATTACACTAAGAAAGGAAAAAAGATAGAGGAGTAATTACTTTTATCGTTGAATAACGTACCTTGAGTTGTAGTGAGGATTACCTTGAATTAAAAAGAAGCAGTAGAAAATAAAAATATATTGTTTTAACTAGATCGAGTTCGATGAAGAAAAGTAGAAAACTCCATTGATGTCACTTCAATACAATTTTCTCTTGAAAAAGGATTACAGCAGTGTCACTCTAATTACAATTCTTCTTCTTCTTCTCTTATGTAACTTTCTCTAGCCTAAAATAAAATAAAAAATACATTAAAAAAGAAAAGAAAAACTCAAACTAAAGCTCTTTGCTGCAGTTCGTCTCTGCCTTCTGAAGATAAAAGAATTTATAAGAGAAAAGAGGATAAGGGATAGTGTAATGAGATAGGGGGAGCAAACGCTCCCCTAAGTCAAAAGACCAACCGCGAAAACGAGACTTTTACCACATTTTCGCGGCAAGATCCTGGCCAGGATCTTGCTTCCCCTAATTCAAAAGACCATCAGCGAAAACGTGACTTTTACCTCATTTTTGCGGCAAGATCCTGGCCATTGGGCCAGGATCTAGGTGGATGTGTCCGTCCATTTGTCATCTATTCTTTTATCCTCTTAGATTTTGAATTTCTTCTCTGGATTTGATGAAACATCCTTTTATCCTCAACGAAACTGGTGGGGTCTTCTTCTAATTCATTTTTCTTTTAAATTTTGATGATATTATCTCATTTGATATATCCAGTCTTCAGATAAGATTAATTTTAGAATCTTTGGATTTGAATCGCTCCCCGTTGATTTGAACTTTTGGATTTAATTGGATAGGGTTTGTACTTATCTTCTCTCTATCATATCGTGCATGATTTAGACATTAAGACAGGTCAATTGTAGGAATTATTATAGAAAAAATGTAAGAATGCAGTAACAATTATGCAGTATATGTGTCCAGACACACCCCCATACCTATCTTTAGCTCGTCCTCAAGCAAAATAAAGAGAAAAGAAAAACTACACTGACCTTAACCTAACTCACTGTCGTAGGAATCACGGTTGCACTTAGCACGTGCAATAAGCCGTAAAACCTCTAGGTTACCCCTAAAGGACGAGTTTTACCTCATGAGGATTTTAAGTGAATTGCACTCACAAAATCCATAAAGAAAGAAAAACAAAGTGTTAGTATTTTTGAAAATGCATTTTGAAGGAAAAAATAGTTGAAGTATTAATATAAAAATTCAAATAATTTATAAGCCATTAGATTATCAAAACTAAGTCATTCCTAAACTTAGTCTCTATTCAAAAACTTGTTTTAAATCAATATAAGGATTAAAATTGTATTTCTCATCTAGTTTATTATTTTACCCTAAGTCATATGCACCTTGTGACCGTGAAAATTTGACTCGGGATCCTTCAACTCTAACTTTTATGCCTTATATTTTTTTATATTTATTACGGTAATATCCCTTTTAGACTTTTTAATTTGCCCGTGTAACGAGCCTTAGTCAGTGACTCCCAAACCGGACGATTTTAGGGCACTGGGTGAGAAAATACCCCAAGGACTTAGGCCCGAGCAAACAAGGTCACCAAATTAAGAATTTTTATTTATGTGAACCACTTGTAGGCATGAATACTTATGCTTTATGAGGCACAAATACCTAGTTTAATCAGAAGATTTTCTATATAATAAATTTTTTTTATTTTTTTAAAGCATGCATATTTAATCAAGTTAAAAATCAAGACTAAATTACTTTTTCAACCTTTCTTCCCAACCTCAAAGTCAAACAATTAATCTTATTTTGACCAAGTATAAGTAATCTTAATTATGATTCTCTTATTCCTTAAAATTAACTTAATTTCTTACAAAAATAAGTCAAAGTATTATTTTTCTTTTCAAAAAGTTTTAAAGAAAGCTTTTTCTTTTATATCTATTAGTAAACCTAAGTTAGTATGTTAGTAAACCCTCTCCCACACCTATCTCATGCATTGTCTTCAATGTATAAATGAAATGCAATAATACATGAAAAAAGTGAAAGAGAAGAAAAATTGTCACCTCAAGATGGAGGTTCCGATGGTGATCTTATTGGGCCAAGCGTTTCTGCCCAATCTAGATATTGTGGATTTTCATGGAACCCACCTTTCATGACCTCTTCTTATTAACATTTTTTATACTCCCCAATATGAAGAGGATCATGCAAGATCCTAGCATGAAAAATTTCCTCGTTATACGACCAATCTTAAGATATCATCACAGAGTCATATTGATCTAAACATTGGTCCATCAATGGAATGTGATTATGTGGAATGGATGATTTGGGCTCAACAATGAAAGGAATAGGGGTCGATACTGACTCGAGAATAAAACTTAAATCAAGTTTAGGTTCGAGAGTCAGAGTTGGTTCATGAGTTTGGTCTAAATCATATTGAAGTTCACATTCATTTCCCAACAATGGAATGTGACTATCCAAAATAGGAGGTTCATATTCAAACTCCATAGGGACAAGAATCAATGTTGGCTCCGGAATTGGGTCAAAATCGGGTAAGGAGATCGGAGTCAGCATAGATTCAAAAATTGAAACTGAATCACAACACTGGAAATTGGTGTCACATTCATCTTCAAGTTCAATCTCATTGAAATGAAAACTTACCAATTGGTCAATGGGTTGGTATTGGTCAAGTTTAAAGTTATGTGGTGAAATTGAATCTTAGTTAAAATCTTCAAGATACCATGATGCTTCATCAATATGGCTAGGAGAATTAGGAATGATCGAAAATATGTTAGGTAGAGTTTCCTCATTCCTATCATTAATTGTGTTGATCAAATGACTCACTTTTTCTTCTAGCCTATTGATATATTGGGTAACATTATTTTTTGACTGAATTAGGTTTTCCATACCCTTTTCTAAGTCAATAGGTTCTTTTTTGTGATTGGACTTGAAAATTAGAGTAAAGATCTTGGATTTGAGAATTCTTTGAGAGAATTGAGTCCGCTATGATTTGTACTTGTTTTGTGGACTCAAGGAAGGCTTCGAAACTCTTTTCTAAGGAAAATTTTTCTTCCATTGGTTAGTCTTAGTATGGAGTATATGAAGTTGTTTGTTGGTAAGGTTGTTGATAGTAAGACTCGGGAAAGTTGTATCCCTACTGACTCGATGAAGGTTCATAATGATTATCCCAATCTTGTTCATAATACTGAGATTGGGACATATATTGATTCGGATAAGACAATCTGGCATACTTGGTTGGTTAAAATTATGTAATGCCAGGTTGATAACATCCAGATTGAAAGAGATTAGGGTGAAATATGGATTTGAGTTATAATCAGAATAATTGTAATTATAATCCATTTTCACAAGAACAAATAAAATCAAACAAATAAACAAACAAGAAAACAAAGAAAAATCTAATATGTTAGGGTAGACCTTAAACCTAGATGACTCCTAACTGGTTCACCGTCCACTAAGGTATATTGTAGAATCTGACCACAAGTTAATCAGCCAGGTAGGGGTAAGACCAGTGGGAGGTATTTGTGCCTAAACAACGGCCTACTTATGCAAAACCACTGTTCTTTGAGGTTTTGCATCTCAATCTCTAACCTTAAACACCGATTTGACAAGAGTCAAATCCTAACAACTTTCTCCTTAGGTCAGCCTCTTATTTGAGTTCGAGATATCCCTAGGGCCAACGGTTACTCAATTTTAAGTTAGGGTGGGTTAGTGAGTAAGGAGATGGTTTTTGGGCTAAGGAAGGGTAATGACTTTCCCACCTTATGTTGTTTAACGGGTAATGCCCTTAAATCGTTTTCATGCTCGTTTACAAGTATATAACAAAATAACACCCAAGTAAAATAACGTACAAGTGTGTTTTCTAAGTTATGTGCAATGCTGATCGGGGCGGAACTAAGCACTTGAAAACGTGTATTTTGTGAAATTAATGAATTTATGTGTGCGCTAATATTCCCTCAATACTTCCATTACAGCATTGGCTCAATGGGTCGAATCCACGAGATGGGAGGCGATAGAATCATTAACAGTTCTTTTTCACGTCGGTTGTTAACAAGTTCTACTTTGTTAAAGAATTAGAAAAAGAAAATAAAAGAAAAGAAATCTGAGAGTGATAGGTGGAGAAGATACAAAATAGAAAAAGAGAAGATAAAACTTGTGGTAAAGAAAATAAAAATAATGGTGAAGAAGATGAAAATAAGGATGAACTAAGAAGATGGTGAAAACAACGATAGGAGAGTGATAAAAAGATTTAGGAAATTATTTTTAAAACAAAGTAAAAAAGAAAACTCATGGCTACAACTACTAATTGCTCCACTAACCATGCTAACCTCTTAGTGATAGTTGCATCACATGGATCCTTAACCATCACTAGTCCTTGGCTTCAAGAGACGATACAAAGCATGGTACATAAGATTGTTCTTCCACATTCAAATGCATCCAAACCACACAATCAAAATGCAAGCTACTATTAAATCATCAAAACCAATTAGAGGTGAGCTTGAAATAAAGTTAGCATTGCAAGTTAGCTTGTTAGTGGAAAGATATTAGAATGTTAGAATATTAGAATCCATCATCATGAGCTATCAATGGCTCTTGCAAGAGCAAGACCTTGTAGAGGCTATTAGATTCATGTGGATTATCAAGTAAGAAGTTAGATAGTTGTGGTTAGTAATTAGATTGACATGAGAAGAAAAATTAGCTAAACATCATGTAGCAGATAGAGAAATTACAATGGAGAAGAAAGGAGACACTTTTACATATATTGTCACCATCTATTACATCAATCTCTCTCTTTCTCTCTCTGAATCTCTCAGCCCTAATACATGATCTATAAATGAAATGAAAATATAAAAAAAAAAAAAGAAAAGAAGAAAACTTATACTAACCTACAATAAAAGAGAGAAAACCTCACTTATTTCTCAATCTACTCGCATTTCAGGTCTCTGCAGGGATATTCATAGGCAAAAGGAGCTTCTAGAAGACGAGACGAGGCCATGTGTCGAAAATCGACACTTGGCTCGCCAATATTGCCGTAGAAACGTGGCAATTACCGCATTTCCCCGACAAAACTAGGGACTTAGGTCCTTGGTTTTGGCGAGCTTGCTTCGGGTACCTTCAGATATGCTTGGATTCGGCTATTTGGGTCTAGATTTTCGTCAGACACCCGCCAACGTCTAGATTCAATGTATCTTCTAGAAACTCCCTAACTTGGCCTCCAAGAAATCTGGATTTAATTATCTAAAAATGGGTTTAATTAAGCTCTTATTACTCCTTTACCCTTAAACTCTTGATTATCTGCAAAATAGACTAAAACACAGGTGAGACATATTATTTTATTCATAAATCGGTAGGAAAATGCGATGTAAGAATGCAGAATTGTAGACTATTCACACCCCCACACTTATCTTTTTGCTCGTCCCCAGCAAAACAATAAAAAGAAAACTATACTACAAATATTATTACACTACTTTCGCAGGTGACGCGATTACACTGAGCGTGTGCAATAAGCCGTTAAACCTCTAGGTTTCCCTGAGAGGAGTGTTGTCTCGTAAGGGTTTTCAGCAGATTGCACTCACAAAATCCATAAAGAAAGGGAATAAATGTTAGTGTTTTGAAAACCCATTTTGAAAGAGAACCAAGTTTACAAAATATTTTTACAAAAATTTAAGCAATCTAAGATCATAAGTACACAAAAATTTATTCTCCCTTAAACTTAGTCTATATGCAAGATCTTGTCTTCAATTAAGGTAAGAATTCAAAATTAGATTGAATATATTATCCTTCATAAAACCTAGATAATATGCACTTTGTGATTGTGAAGATTTCTAGGATTTCAATTCTAACCATCAAGCTATATATATATATATATATATATATATATACATATATATATATATATATATATATATATATATATACATACATACATATACACATATATATATATATATATATATATATATATATATATATATATATATATTATATATATATATATATATTTATTTTATTTTTTTTTTTTTTCTTCCCTTAGCTTTCTTAGGCTTTCTAGTTACCCGAATAGTGAACCTTCACCGATGACTCCCAGGCCAGATGGTCTTAAGGCACCAAATGAGAAAATATTCCTCTGGATTAAGGACTCGAGTAAACAAGGCCACAAAATTAAGGGAGATTATTTATTTCTTATGACCACCTTTAGGCGTGAATAATCATGCTTCTTGAGTCATAGTTATCTAGCTTATAATAAGTATTTTTTCTTCATATATACCATATATTTATTTCTCTTTTTATTTATTTTTGCTTTTATGACATTTTAGGTTATTGTTTCCATCTCAAAAATGTGTAAGTATGAAGTGCATACTATCTAAGGCAAAAATTTTAAGATAAAATTATCTCTCCAATCTATCTTATTTAGCCTATAATTTTAAACAAGATCCATTATTTCGACAAGGTTTAAGATGTTATAATTCAAGGTTTCCTTAGCTTCTAAGATCATCTTAATTTTCTTAAAAATAGATCAAAACTTTGTCTTTTGTTTCAAAAAGTTTTTAAAGAAAGAGAAAAATCCTATACAAAAGAGAAGATTTTTAAAAGTATCCTAAAAGAAGTGAAAAAGAAAGAAAATTTAAAAAACTCTATGTTAGTAAACTGTTCGAAAGGAGGAATTGAATTGAGTAAGAGTTCAGAGTAAACCATTTATGTCCTTGTGCTGATGTTCAAACTCTGAATATGTGTGTAAAATTACTTTACTTCTTTGAATTATCGTTTGTAGCAAAAGCTTTAACAGGTCGTATCCGCAAGGAAAGCTAGCGATGGAAGTGTTAATAGTTTTTATGTTGAAGTTTTTGAGAAGAAAAATGAAGGTTCTTCATCAAAAATCAAAAAAACAAAGTGGAAAGAAAGTGAAGAATCTTTATAGTGTTTTAAGAAAAGAAAAATAGAAGCGAGGGAAACAGAATGAAAATAACGAAGTTGGAAAAAGAGAAAGTTTTAGAAACGAGTTTTAAATTCGATGGAGAGAAAACCATAACTAACTAACATTCTACACTACTAACTTACTAATCTCGTTGGATGATTCATGCCTCATGTAGATTCATTGGCAATAGTCCATCTTGCTTTGTCAAATCAATAAGTTATCCCAAATTGAGAATATGTTCTCATCTTAGCTTGGTTAGGTGGCCTCCTTTGATCATCGGCTCCCAATAGGTTCACAATAATGGAACATAAGTATTCACACTTTAGATAAACTAAATAAGAATGTAAGATTCATTAATTCATCAAAGCAATAGTTAGCTAGCATGAAATAAGAAACTTGTACAATAAGTGCTAGCATACTAAAGTGATCTATCTTCATGTTCCATCAAGGCTCTTGTTAAAGAAACAAGGCTCTAAATGAGGCACACATGAATCATATGGAGGGGATAATAAAGCCTTCACTAAGAATAGAAACAATACTCATCTTCATTGGGAATAAAAATACTTGTTAGATACAAGACTAGAAATGTAAACATCCAATGATTAATATGAGTTAACATTACCAAAGAGTTAGTAGTTAGTAATATTAGAAGTTAGTTAATCATGTTAGGAGATTAGTTAGCTATAGAAAAGAAAAGCAAGAAAGAAGACATGATAAAATAAGTGCAAGAAAGTAAAGAGCTTTGAAAGTAAATGCAATAGAGCAAGAAAAGTTGAGGAAGGAAAGCTTGAGCCTTTGTATTTGAGTTGTCACTTCTTCTATTATAGAGATCTCTCTCGCCCTCTCTCTCTATCTTTCTGGATCTAAAAGAGAAAATGAAAAATTACACAAGAAAACTAAGAGAGAATTAAAGAACTCCTAACTATTTTTCTAGAACAAAATGCTATTCTCTCCTCCTTCTTTACAGAGGCCTGGGGGTTCTTTTATAGGCCTCAGGAGCTGATCGCGATCCATATTAGCCGTAGGATCAATCGCCTGAACAACGGCCAGGGATTTGCCGCGAAAACGCGGCCAGAGTCGCATTTTCGCGGCAGCATCTTGGCCGTTGCGCCAGCAATCGTTTTGACATTTTGTTATGGTGCAGGTGCCCAGCTGGAGTTCTAGAAGTTGGGGAATATGCCTTAGTTCGTTCAAGAATTGGGCTTCCTTGATGTGGGCTCCTTAAAACACTTTTAATTACTTGCATAATCCAAAATTTGGGCCTTCTTCTCTATTAAAGAATGGACCTGAAAACTAAGAGAGAAAAACATTAAAAATCCTATTTTTATTAATATAAAGCATGATAATGTGATATAAAATGATGTAAAATGAACTCCAATCATACCCCTATACCTAGCTTTTTATCGTCCCCGAGCAAAATAAGCAAAGAAAAAGAGAAAAATCCTAAGTATATTTTTACACCACGTTCGTAGGTGACATGATTGTACTGAGCTCGTGCAATAAGTTGTTAAACCTCTAGGTTACCCTAGAGGAGGAGTGCTATCTCCTGAGGGTTTTCAGTGGATTGCACCCACAAAATCCAAAGTGAAAGAAAAAATGTTAGTGAATTTTTTTCAAAAAAGAAAAGGAAGAAAAAAGTTTATGATCCATTTTTTCCAAGATTTTAAGTAATCTTTCGGTTTCAGGTTACCCTAAACTTTTCCTTCTTTTTATAAGCCTCCATTCAAAGTTTCGTCTTCAACTTAGGTTAAGTTTTCAAAAATAGAGAGAGAACTAGATTTTACATCAAACCTAACATATATACATTTATATGTATGAGGAATTGTTCTTAGACTATGGTACATTTATTTATATATTTATTTTTTATTTTTTATTTTTATTTATTTATTTATGTATATTTATACTTATTTATTCCCTTAGCTTCATTAGGCTTTCTAATTGACCCATGTAGCGAGCCTTTTACCGATGACTCCCAGACCAGACGGTCTTAGGGCACCAGATGAGGATATATCCCTAAGTTTCAAGGACTCGAGTAAACTAGGCCACAAATGCTAAGGACTCAATCACCTTTAGGCGTGACTTGTTATGCTTCTTAAGGCACAACTAACCAGCTTAATTGGTGATCAAGTTTTTATTAATTTCTAAAACATTTATTTTACTATATATATATATATTTTTTCCTTTTGTTTTTTTTCTTATATATATAAATATAAATAAAGTTACTTAGTCCTTGATTAATCTCTCAACATGTAAATGTATATACTGCTTAGGAAAAATTCAAAATCTGACTATCTTTCTATTCTTTTCTTTCGTAACCTAAAGATCCAACAATACTTCTATTTTGACTTATATCAAGAAATTCTAATTTAAAATTTCCCTAATTCCTAAGATCAAGTTAATTCTTTTTTTAAAAATGGATCACAGAAAATATTTTATTATTATTATTTTTTTTTAATAAGAAAATCAAAATCAAAATCTAAGTTAATTCTAAAAATAAAAAAAATCCTAAAAAAATGAAAAAATCTATGTTAATATCCACCCCCATACCTATTTCATGCGTTGTCTCCAATGTATGCAATGAAAATATATGCATGAAATAGGTAAAGAAAAGATATCACCCCCTCCTTCGGCTCGGACTAGCGGTGGTGCTAGGTCCGGCCGACTGTGATCGCCGCAAACCCTCCTCTATGCGGTCTACGCAAGTGGTCTGCTCCTCTACCTGTTTCCTGAGTATAACTTGCCCCTTAAAGATTTTCTTCATGCCTCTTCAAATGGTAGACATGAAGGCTCTTGAATCAATTAGGGGGTCCTACTGCCAAAAGGCCGGGTCACATCATCCTCTAAGAGTTCCTCCGAAAAGGACTCAGCTGGGGCATCTTCGGGCTGGAAACTAGGGGTCCAGACAGCATGGAGACAACTGTTATAAGCACTTGTTGCCTTCTCTGGTGCAACAAATACTCTATCGTAAAAATCAAAGACAGTGTCTGGTAAGAAGTTCTTACACAGAGTGACCAAAACCGGATGTGAGTATTTGGCACCGCGTGTGCACGTGAAGTTTGTGATGATACAGTGAAAGATGGTCGTGTTGATCAAACAGTGTGCTGCCTAGTCATAAGATCGTGAATGATTTACAGCACCGACCTACTAAAAGAGATCATGTGATCTAGCATCCAACGCAATGTATGTTGCTGACTTTGAGCCCTCTATCCTGTTCAGTACATCGAGCCCCCACTATAGTCATGTACTCATTTAAAGGCAGGGGGTCGCTACGGTGCGGGTTACTGGGGACTTTTGTTTAGTCCTCCAACATGTCAACAGTGACAATAATGTCCCCAGTAGGCAAGTGTACCGTGAATTGGTGGTTGTCAAAATCAATTAAGGCTTGGTCAATAGAATCATAAAAGTGCTTGACAAGCTTTGGACAATAGTAGGTCTCATGGTCAGAATTATCATACACCAACGTATACCAATTCCATTCCCTTATCCTATCCAAAAAAAGTATGGTCATATCTATGAATATCGCTAAAGAGTCTAGCAAAATCTTTCTCGGAAAATATTGAGGGTGCCATGGCTGAAAATATGAAGGAAAGGAGAGAAAATCGCAAACCTCCCCCAGAATACGTGAGGGAAAATCGAATTCAAATTATAGAGAGCAATCAACAGGGAAAACAGCAGCACGAGTTATAGATCTGAGATCTACAGGAAGTCACGATCACAGAAAAATTTGGCGGTGCTCTGGACTCCACCGAACGCCGCGGATGCGTGGCCTGGATTGAGAAAATGTGGCTACAGGAGGGACACGAGGGTTGGGAAAATTTGGGTGGGGTGCTCTCTTCTTCACCTCTCAGATCGGCGCTCAAAACTTAGGATAGAAAATGGAAGAGGGGTTGGGGGTATTTATAGGGCCCTGAGAAGGATGGATTTCCATATTTGCCCTTCGTAAAAATTGAAAATTTCAAACCTAGGGTAAATTTCTGGTTATTATTGAGGAAAATGGGTATATAAAGGGGAGAAGACCTAGGTGTGATTTAGCACTTAGGTCCATTATTATTTTTTATTTTGTTTATTTGGTTTTCTTGTTTTTTATTGTTCTTTTATTTTTATTTATTATTTTATTATTATTATTATTATTTTCTTTGTTTTATTTTACAAGATAGGTCCCAAAAAGATTTACAAGGAACACCAGGGGAGAGTTCAAGAAGGGTCTGGGCATATGTAGACTGGGTCGCAATGACCCAGTTCAAGCATCTGACTCCATGGTGTAGAATAGTTTTAGTCGTTGGTCATTGACTTTGAACATGCTACCATTCTTGGGATCTGAAATCTCAATAGCACCATGAGGGGAAACGGTTTGTACAATATATGGGTCCTGACCACCTGGTTTTCAGCTTATCAGGAAAAAGGTGGAGTCTGGAGTTGTACTATAGAACTTTTTGTCTGGGAACAAAATTCTTCCTATTAATGGATTTGTCTGTTGGCCCAAAGGCCCATCACTCTAGTTTTGATGATGATCAACTCATGTAGTTATAGTACTAATGATCTTGTGTTTAATTAGTGACAAATTCATGATCAAGATCTTAGTAGGTGCATAGCTTCAACAAAGGATTTGAAGTCAAGTTTTTGGAGCTAGCACAGTGTTTGGACCAAGTCAAGAAGGCTTCAAGTGAAGACCTCAAGAAGATGAAGACTTGTGTCTAGGTATAAGATTTTTGTTTTTTAGATAAAATGTAAAGGATAGAATAGTTGGTGGATTGCTCAAGTTCATATCACACACACACTCTTGATTTATATGTGTTTTCATAAAAGATTTTTAGTTCTAGAAAAATACCGTTTTGGTTTTTGGTGTTTCAAATATACATGTGTTTTTAACCAAAACTATTTTAGAACTCTAGGGTTTTCTCGGTCGACCGGGCGGTCGACTGTTCTGCTGATCTGCTCGACATTCTTTTAGTTTTCTAGTCATAACTTTTGATTCTTATATTCAATTAACATGATTTAAATTGCATTTTAAAGATTACCTTCAGAGCTACATTTAATATTCAATAATCATTTTCTGATTTAAATGTTAAGAATGTCAAATATTGGTTGAAGTCTGTTCTTGTTCTAAAAACAGTTTACAGTTTCTGATTTGATACCTTTTAGTATTTTATTGATAACTTTCAATTCTGAATTGATATTGATTTGATTTAAGTTGAATTAGAAAGAAGACTTCAATATCTACAACTTCATTCTAAATACTTATTCCCAAATTCGAACGTTTTAGACCTCAAAACTGTGCTCCAAGTTAACCCAAGTGCTGACCCAGAACTGGCTTACGGGTCGACCGGCGGGTCGACCGGAACCAAGGGCAGGTCGACCGTAAGGGTCGACCGACGTGCACAGAACCGTGCACGTCTGTCAATTCAGTGGGCGGGTCGACCGGGCGGGTCGACCGGAACTGAGAGCAGTGCTCTCTGTTCTTCTTGGTCGACCGGGCGGGTCGACTGGAGGCTCCAATGGTCGGATTTTTGACCGTTACGGGTCGACCGGCCGGGTCGACCGGCAGGCCTGACAGACCTCAACGGCTATATTTTTCTGGCCTATAAATTTAGGGGTTTGGTCATTGTTTTGAGCTAAGATTTTAGGAGAGCTTTGAGCCAGTTTTTCCCACTCCATTAAAAGAGTTTTCTCCACATATTTGAGAGCAAATACTTCCAATCTAAAGGGAAGATTTTATCAAGAGTGTTTAAAGTGATTCTTTGAGTTTTTCACCATAGTTCTTTCCTTGCTTGCTCACACAAACACTTGAGCTTTCCATTGCTATATCTACCTATAGGAGTGTTGTAGTGAGATTGTTTTTAGGTGATCAAAGTGTTGTGATCACCAAAGACTTCATTTGTTCTTTGAGGAGACGGACAAGTGTGCTCGTGGTGGTTTGGAGTTCGGTTGTGAACTCTTTGATTTGAGGTGCGGCCTCGGCGAGCTTGTGAAGTTTGCGTGTGTACGGGACTAGGGAGTCCGAGGGATTGTAGGTGTTGCGGCACCAAGGAGAGATCCATTGGGATCGTGCATAGTGGAAATCCTTCGTGTGTCGAAGGCGGGGATGTAGAGCAAGTGTGCTCGAACCTCGAAACAAATCCTTTGTGTTTGCGATTGCTCTATCTCTCTCTCTCTCTTTGTCTCTTGTTATATCTTGCATACTTTTATTGTCTATCTTTATATGCATGATATACTTGTGTGCTTAAATTGATATACTTGCTTGGGATTGTTTGCTAACACTTGTATTCAACCAAGAGAGCCAACGGGGCACCTCAACCCATTCAAGGGGAATCTAGAGGAGTTTGTCCAGAGCCCTTCACGGGGAATTCGGCAACACTCTTGTGTTATACGTGGTGTTTAGTTTAAATAGTTTAGTTTGGTCATAATAGTTTTTTATTCCGCATTATTTGGCATTAAGTGACCATTAGATTAGCCATCACCTATTCACCCCCCCTCTAGGTGAACTTACAATTGGTATCAGAGCTTGGTACTCTGATTTGGGTCTAACAACCTAGAGTTAAAGATCCTCATTTTTAGGCTAATCACGTATTTTGTACACACACCATGGATTTCATGTCACCACCCACCTTTGACATTCTTAACATCCAAATTTGGAAGGTTAAGATGTCTATGTACCTCAAGGACTTAGGCATTCATGTTTATCTTGCTACTATCAATGATTCATATATTAATAATAGCAAGTACTTTGAGGCTAATGCAAAAGCCCTTCATGCTCTTAAGTCAACCCTAAATGATGATTTTTTATCTAGGGTTTCTAATGTTGAATCGGCTTTTGTAGCTTGGAACATCATCACCTCCCTTGGCAAAAAGGATCTATATTATGCCGGGAGTGATTCGGACGTTGGAAGCGACATCTCCAACGTGTGCTACATGGTCCAAGGGGATAACCCCCTTGAGGTAAACACCGAATCCGATGATGAAGACATGTCATATGATGAGCTCACTTTCTTTTGTCAACAATTGCTTGAGAAATATGACATGATTAAAAAGGAAAATAAAAATTTGAAAAAGAACATTGCTTGCATGCATAAAGAACATGATTCATTTAGAAGTAACATTGCATGTTTAGAAAAAGATAACAAAAATTTGAAAAAGGAATTTGATTGCATGCTTAATGAAAATGATTCATTTAAAAATAAGATTGCACGCTTAGAAAAAGAAAATAAAGATTTGAAAAATGAGAATGTTTCCTTGCTTGCAAAATTGAATGATTTATGTGAAGGGCACACTACTTTGAAAAATAAAATTGATTTGGTGAAAAAATAAAAGGAAATTGTTTTTCAAGAAAATAAATCTTTGAAAAGAAAAATTTGTGAAAAAGATTTTGTTTCACAAAAGAAAAGGAAAAATGATTCTTTATCTCATCATACTTTACATGCCACCACTAATGAGATAAATATGTTGAAAAATAAAATAGATAGTTTGAGTTCTAATTTGAGCACATGTGCATTCAATCATACTAAATTGGAGTCTTTGTTTTCAAAGAAACAAACTCCATCCATTCATGCACATCATCATGCTTATGTTGCACGTCATGATCACACTCCTACTCATAAGCATACTAAGGTGTACGTATGTATACATTGTGGCCGCAAAGGCCATTTAGCAAAATTTTGTTATGATAGGTTAGATCATTTTAATTTTGCTAATAAAAGATTTTGGGTTCCTTACAATACTAACCCCAAAGGACCCAAGCAAAAATGGGTACCAAAACCCCCACTCCATGTTTTTGATGTAGGTGAGGGATCTCTCAAGACGTGAGAGATTTGGTGTCTTGGTAGTGGATGCAAATGGATATGATGGACACACTTATTGATGCATCGTTATCAAGGAGATTTTGGTGGGACAACCACCATGATTGGAGCTTTGGAGTTGGTAACAATCTCTAAACTCCTATTTTATTTATGTTCATGCTTGTTCATTCATAATATTCATAGCATGTTCATGTTTTATGATTTTTAATGTGCTTCATGTGGTAATAACATGCTTAGATGTAGTTTTTATCAAAACTTGTATCATACATGTATAAATAGTGAGCTACATTTGTTTTATATATATTCGCACTTCATGCTCATTTGTACCCACTATGTGCACATGTATAGGCTAGTTTTGATGCTTCTCATTTATACATGCTTTACCAATTTTTTATGATTTTACTTCATGTATATGCATGCTTAATTCAAATCTAATAAATATACATGTATACCCGTGAGTCTCTAGCCTTCATGTAAATACTTTTAATAGACTCTTTTATGTTTAGGATATGTATGTGTATTGTTAGATTTGGATAAATCATACATATACCTAGAAGTTTGTGTTTTAAAATGAAAAATAATTTTTCATGATTTAATGAGATTCATGATCTTTTTGAGCTTCATTGCCTATTTTCGTGAAAATACTAATTACATGACTTTTGTACACTCACACTTTATTTATTTTGTCATGACGTTGTTTCATGAACATATTTTTGAGCTTTATCGTCATTGAGTGTTGAATTTTGTGTATTTGGTATGACCCATGAAAATATATGTTTTGATTTCATGTTTTGAAGGATCTTTAACTAGTTTTTCAAAAATTATCTTTAACTAGTTATTTATTCTTCAATTGGTAGTGATTTTCAATGCTAAACTATTTTCAACATTATTTTTGAAAACCCCTACCTTCCATGGGTGGACGGATGGGCGATTATGCCTTGCAAGCCTATTGAAAATCTTTTATCTTGTGCATAAAAAGGGTGGTAGTTTATGAGTTATACACTATTTTCACTTCATAATTTCAATTGGTATCATAATTTCATTTGATATCTCAATTGATATATTTTGTATACTCATAATTTTGTTTCTATATATGTATGCCTTCAATGTCAATTTCTATTATCATTTCCATACATATATATGATGTATTTGTGCTTAATTTACAATTGATTTAAAGCACAAAGTTTATGAAAAATAAAAATTTTGATCATTATTTTAAATTGGTATCAATATGCTTCAAATTCAAAAATGTTATAAATTTCAATTGGTATCAATATGTTTTTACAATAATGATTATTTACATTTGGTATCTTTAAAAAAATGATTGTTTTACAAGAGCTCTGATACCTTTAAAATTTTGTTTTATGATATCTCAAAATTTGTTTTATTAAGAAAAATCAAAATTCAAAATTTGTTTTATTGAGAGAATTCAAAATTTTGTTTTATAAGGAAAATTCAAAATTTTTGATTTGTATTGCCTATATGCAAGGAGAGCTTAACATCTCTTCTACATATAGATTCATGTTGAGTATATCTTGTATTAGGGAGCTTGACAACTCTTCTTTATACGGTACACGTGTGTAGGGGGAGCTTCACATCTCCTCTTATGCATTACATAATATGTGTTATGTGAATTAGGGCTTGTCATCCCTTCTTCATGTAATGCATATGTGTAGGGAAGTTAACTTAGCGTCTTCCTCTTCATGAATGTATATTGCATATAACCTTTTATTGATTGTTTTGCTTTAACCCTTTTTTATCTCTTTGTTTATGACAAAAAGGGGGAGAAAAATATGTTTTGTTTTTGCTTTAACCCCTTTATTGATGATTGACAAAAAGGGGAGAAGAATTTGAGGTTTATATGCATGTTGAGTAATATTTATGTTTATGCATATATGCTTTGTCTTGCAAATATGAGTAAAAGAATTTGATTTGGTTTAACTCCATACATTTGCATACTTATTCATGTGCTTTATTGCATATTTATTTATTTATTTGATATGCATGAGTTAAGGGGGAGCTTCTTTGAAGCTTTACTTTAATCCATGCATATATAACTTCATGAGTTTTGTCATCATCAAAAAGGGGGAGATTGTTGGCCCAAAGGCCCATCACTCTAGTTTTGATGATGATCAACTCATGTAGTTATAGTACTAATGATCTTGTGTTTAATTAGTGACAGATTTATGATCAAGATCTTAGTAGGTGCATAGCTTCAACAAAGGATTTGAAGTCAAGTTTTTAGAGCTAGCACAGTGTTTGGACCAAGTCAAGAAGGCTTCAAGTGAAGACCTCAAGAAGATGAAGACTTGTGTCTAGGTATAAGATTTTTGTTTTTTAGATAAAATGTAAAGGATAGAATAGTTGGTGGATTGCTCAAGTTCATATCACACACACACTCTTGATTTATATGTGTTTTCATAAAAGATTTTTAGTTCTAGAAAAATACCGTTTTGATTTTTGGTGTTTCAAATATACATGTGTTTTTAACCAAAACCATTTTAGAACTCTCGGGTTTTCTCGGTCGACCGGGCGGTCGACTGTTCTGCTGATCTGCTCGACATTCTTTTAGTTTTCTAGTCATAACGTTTGATTCTTATATTCAATTAACATGATTTAAATTGCATTTTAAAGATGACCTTCAGAGTTACATTTAATATTCAATAATCATTTTCTGATTTAAATGTTAAGAATGTCAAATATTGGGTTGAAGTCTGTTCTTGTTCTAAAAATAGTTTACAGTTTCTGATTTGATACCTTTTAGTATTTTATTGATAACTTTCAATTCTGAATTGATATTGATTTGATTTAAGTTACATTAGAAAGAAGACTTTAATATCTACAACTTCATTCAATATACTTATTCCCAAATTCGAACGTTTTAGACCTCAAAACTGTGCTCCAAGTTAACCCAAGTGCTGACCCAGAACTGGCTTACGGGTCGACCGGGCGGGTCGACCGGAACCAAGGGCAGGTCGACCGCAAGGGTCGACCGACGTGCACAGAACCGTGCACGTCTGTCAGTTCAGTGGGCGGGTCGACCGGGCGGGTCGACCGGAACTGAGAGCAGTGCTCTCTGTTCTTCTGGGTCGACCGGGCGGGTCGACCGGAGGCTCCAACGGTCGGATTTTTGACCGTTACGGGTCGACCGGCCGGGTCAACCGGCAGGCCTGACAGACCCCAACGGCTATATTTTTCTGGCCTATAAATTTGGGGGTTTCGTCATTGTTTTGAGCCAAGATTTTAGGAGAGCTTTGAGCTAGTTTTTCCCACTCCATTAAAAGAGTTTTCTCCACATATTTGAGAGCAAATACTTCCAATCTAAAGGGAAGATTTTATCAAGAGTGTTTAAAGTGATTCTTTGAGCTTTTCACCATAGTTCTTTCCTTGCTTTCTCACACAAACACTTGAGCTTTCCATTGCTATATCTACCTATAGGAGTGTTGTAGTGAGATTGTTTTTAGGTGATCAAAGTGTTGTGATCACCAAAGACTTCATTTGTTCTTTGAGGAGACGGGCAAGTGTGCTCGTGGTGGTTTGGAGTTCGGTTGTGAACTCTTTGGTTTGAGGTGCGGCCTCGGTGAGCTTGTGAAGCTTGCGTGTGTACGGGACTAGGGAGTCCGAGGGATTGTAGGTGTTGCGGCACCAAGGAGAGATCCATTGGGATCGTGCATAGTGGAAATCCTTCGTGTGTCGAAGGCGGGGATGTAGAGCAAGTGTTCTCGAACCTCGAAACAAATCCTTTGTGTTTGCGATTGCTCTATCTCTCTCTCTCTCTCTCTCTCTGTCTCTTGTTATATCTTGCATACTTTTATTGTCTATCTTTATATGCATGATATACTTGTGTGCTTAAATTGATATACTTGCTTGGGATTGTTTGCTAACACTTGTATTCAACCAAGAGAGCCAACGCGGAACCTCAACCCATTCAAGGGGAATCTAGAGGAGTTTGTCCAGAGCCCTTCATGGGGAATTCGGCAACACTCTTGTGTTATACGTGGTGTTTAGTTTAAATAGTTTAGTTTGATCATAATAGTTTTTTATTCCGCATTATTTGGCATTAAGTGACCATTAGATTAGCCATCACCTATTCACCCCCCCTCTAGGTGAACTTACATTGTCATGGAAGAGTTTAGTTCTGTGTATAGAGATCCAGGCACTATCGTATGCATCATTTCTTATCTCTTACAGCTCGAAAACTATAAATCCCTCAAGTCGCCGGCTTTCTTTAGGTCAAAGTTTAACTGTTTGATCACCCACATCGCACGGTGCTCAAGCTCCATGGGCAAATGGCGTGGCTTCCCAAATATAACTCGATATGGAGACATACCAAGGACAGTCTTGTAGGCGGTCCGATAAACCTATAAGGCATCAACAAGTTTGATGGATCAGTCCTTACGATTATGTCCTACAGTTTTTTCCAATATCAGTTTTATTTGTCTATTTGTAACTTCCACTTACCCGTTTGTCTGAGGGTAGTAAGCCGTGGATAATTTATGAGAAATGGAGTATTTTCGCATTAGGGCTTCAAAAGCCCGGTTGCAGAAATGACTCTCGTTGTCACTGATTATCGCACGGGGAGCTCCGAAGCGCGAAATAATGTTTTCTCTTAAGAATTTAATGACAACCTGGTTGTCATTTGTTCTAGTTGGAACGGCTTCAGCCCACTTTGAGACATAGTCTACAGCTATCAAAGTGAATTGGTTGTCATAAGACATAGGAAAGGGTTCCATGAAATTGATGCCCCATAAATCAAAATTTTCTACTTCCAAGATCGGTATAAGGGACATCATGTCTTTGCGTGTAATTCGACTCGTCATTTGACATTTGGCACAGAGTTTGCAAAAAGTATAAGCATCCTTAAAGAGAGTGGGCCAGTAGAAATCATCTGAAGGACTTTCTCGGCAGTCTTTCATGGACCAAAGTGTCCACCACAAGCTGACTCGTGACAAAATGTCAAACGCTCTAATGTTCATCCTCAGGAAGACACCTTCTAATTATCTGATCAGGAAAATATTTGAATAAATACGGTTCATCCCAAAAGAAAAATCGTATTTGTGTCATAAAGCGGTGCTTGTCCCGACTGACCAATTTGAAGGTGTTCGCCCAGTTGCAAGGTAGTTTGCAATATCGGTATACCAGAGCTCTTTACATATCGTGAAGATGTGTTCGTCAGAAAATCTTCATTGATTGGTATTGTCTCAGTTGGTGCATTGGGAATCCGCGAAAGGTGATCAGCCACCACATTCTCAACGCCCTTTTTATCCTTTATTTCTAAGTCAAACTCTTGCAAAAGAAGTATCCATCGAATAAGCCTAGCTTTTGCATTCTTCTTTTCCATTAGGTATCTGAGGGCGGAGTGATCGATGAAAATCGTTGTCCTAGACCCTAGTAGGTACTGACGAAATTTCTCAACGCAAACACAACTGCTAAAAATTCATTTTCAGTCCTTGTGTAGTTGAGCTGGGTCTCGTTGAGCGTCCTACTAGCATAATAAATCATATGTTTCCTGTTATCAATACGCTCTCCTAGAACAGCGCCTATGACATAATCGGAGGTATCACACATGATTTCGAAGGGTCTAGTCCAATCAAGCACTGAGATTATTGGCGCCAAGATCAGTCTTTGCTTTAGTTCCTCCCAAGCTTGTAGACATTCTTTATCAAAATTAAAGGGCAGATCTTTTCCTAACAGATTAGTTAAAGGTCTAGCAATTTTGCTAAACTCTTTAATAAATCTTCTATAGAAGTCAGTGTGCCCTAAGATGATCTAATGTCTTTTACGCTTTTTGGTTCCGGGAGCTTTGCTATCACTTTCACCTTTGATCTATCAACCTCAATTCCTCTATTTGAAATTTTGTGCCCCAGGACAATCCTTGCTTGACCATGAAATGACATTCTCCCACTTGAGTGTCAAGTTTTTCTCCATATATCTTTATAAAATCAGCTTCAGATGATGCAGGCACAGGTCAAAGGAATCGTCGTATATAGAGAAATCATCCATAAAAATTTCGAGAAATCTTTCTACCATGTCCGAAAAGTGATTAAGCATGCAACGTTAGAACGTTGCAGGAGCGTTGCATAAACCAAAGGGCGTTTGTCTGTATGCAAATGTTTCAAAGGGACAGGTGAAAGTGGTTTTTTCTTGATCCTCAGGAGCAATTGGAATTTGGTTGTATCCTGAATATCCATCCAGAAAATAATAATACTCATGTCCAGCCAATCTCTCGAGCATCTGGTTTATGAATGGAAGAGGGAAGTGGTCTTTACATGTGGCAGCGTTAATTTTTCGGTAATCAATGCAGACTCGAATCTTCGTTAGAAGACGAGTTTGTACTAATTCCTTCTTGTCATTTTCTACCACAGTAAAGCCTGCCTTCTTTGGCACGGCGTGGACTGGACTATCCAATTGGCTATCGGATATGGAATAAATGATCCCATTGTCTAGTAACTTCACAATTTCAGCTCGGACAGCCTCTTGCATGATTGGGTTTAGTCGATGTTGTGGGTCGTGTTTTGGCTTTGCCTCTTCTGTTAAGTGAATCCGGTGTTGTACAATGGATAAACTGATCCCCTTTATATCAGCCATAGTTCAACCAATGGCCTCTCGATTTTCCCTCAACACCGCAAGAAGATCCTCTTCTTGTTGTTTCATAAGATGAGATGCTATTATCACGGGGAAAGCTTTCTTTTCATCCAAGTACTAATACTTGAGATAATTAGGAAGAACTTTAAGCTCGGAAGAGGGGACATGATCTATCGATGGTTGTTCCTCTTGTAAGGGAAGGATAGGGGTTGCGTTTGTTGCCTACTTCACTGTGGATTCAATGATTTGGTCAAGATTAAAGTCATGGGACTCCAAATCGAATTCATTGTCAGACTCATACTCCATCTCCTCTTTGTGGTAACTTGTTAATCCTTCAATCAAGTTCACTTCGAAAGACTGGTCATCCAAGTCACGAGGTTGTTTTCTCAGGTGGAAAACATTCACCTTTTTCGTCATATCTCCAAAAGTCAGACTCATAGACCCATTCTTACAATTGATGATGGCATTTGCAGTGGCTAGGAAGGGTCGTCCTAGAATGATCGGGGTTTGAGCTTTCAGATTTTGTACAGTTTGTGTCTCCAGAACGATGAATCCACGGGGTAAATGAATTTTCCGACCCATATGAGGATAACTGTAATCTCCCCCTTGCGAATCTTTACGGATCGATCAGCCAATTAATAGTAACTCTGGTTGGACGGAGGTCGCCTAGCCCGAGTTGCTGATACACGAAAAGAGAAGCAAATTGATGCTGGCTCCTAGATCAAGTAAGTCCCGGTTTATTGTGATTTGCCCTATAATACATGAAATGATTGGACTCCCGGGGTCTTTGTATTTCAAAGGAATGGGCCCGGTTAACAACTCACTTATGTTAGATGCAAGGAAAACCTTCTTTGGGATATTTGTTTTTCTTTTTTTGGTGCACATATCTTTTAAAAATTTTGCATATGAAGGGACTTATTGTATGCATCAAGAAGGGGCACATTGATCTGAACCTGATTGAACATTTCCCTAATCTTCTCCATTTGATCATTAATCTTGTTGTTTGCTAGCCTATTAGGAAATGGCACAATAGGCATGTAAGGTTGCTCATCTATTTTGTTTTTATCAATGGGCTTGGAGGCTGATGGTTGTGAACTTGAAGATAGATCATTTGGATCATTTTAGATTTTATGGTACAGTCACAGGAGAATTTGACACTGATTTGTTGGAAATAGGATGACTAGAAACTTGATTGTCAACATGTTTCCAGATCTCAAGATATGAACAGTGTTGTATTGTTTCGGACTTATGTCTTCAGCTTTATGAATAGGAAAGGGGTTCTTAGGATTAGGCAATAGCTGACTAGGCAGTGTTCCTTTTTGTCTTTCATTTAATGAGTTAGCCAGTTGACCTATTTGAACCTCTAACCTATTAATAGCTTGGTTGTGATTGTTCATCATTGAGGTATGGGTTTTGGACAAGGTTTCAATCATTCTTTTCAAATCTGACATTTTTTATCTGGATGATTCTGTGGTTGTTGATGCTGGTACGTGGGCTGGAAGTTATGTTGGTAATTTGATTGAAAATTCGATTGACTCTGGTGGAAACTGGGTTGATGAGACTTAGCAGGGTATTGGTGTGGAAGTTGTTGCCTGTTTTCCATTATGTTTGCAAAGGGGAAAACTTACAAAAAAGGGTTTGAGGAGCTAAATTACAAGTATTCTTAAAAAGATTACAAGTAGATCTCCTCAGAGATTCTGGAGAAGTGTGCCGATAGGAGTCTGGTCAGCGCGCGACCACTTTGTCCCTTTGACGATGCGAGCGATGAGATTCCCTTCTCGTCGGGTTCCGGGAATCAGAGAATAGATGGTTGGTAGAACCCTCTTGCTGCTTCTCAAAATCGCCTTCTACGAGGAATTCCTTCTCGCCTGGTTCCGGAGAATCCTTGAGAAGAAGGACGATGTTAGAGTATCAACACCCTGGTTAGAGAAAGCAATTCTCTAAAAGGTCTCTGAATTCGAGAGCGCACGGTGCTTTGTGAAGAAGTCTCTGCTTGTGGAGTCTTCTCTCTTTTTCCCGTCCTCTTTCAATTGATCGATCGATCCTTTCTCCTTGTACCCCTGGCGGGTTATTTATAGGGAGAGTAAGGGTATAATCGTCCCTTGAAGATATGAAAACAGATTGAATCAAATCTGTTTAAATCTAGAAAGTAGCCTTGCTGCGAGGCTAGGATCAGCTTCTGCGAAGCTAGAATTGGCAGGTCGGTGGACCTTCTCGATCTGTTTTGATCCTTTCCATATCGTTGGAGGATTTCCCCCGATCTTCTTACTCGTTTTGGAAGAGTCAAGAGATTGTGGCAATCAACTGCCAAATTTGATCTCTGATTTGATCTTAATTGGATTTGATCTGATTGGATCCGATCTCATCCGGAGATTTGATTGGTCAAAGGTTGACCGTAGCAGACCAATAGCGGAGCTGTCCGCATTGAGCTCGTAGCGGAGCTAGAGGCAACTTCTGGCAAAGTCCGAAAGAAACCCTTTGGCGGAGCTGAAAGTCCTCTGTGGCGAAGTTGCGAGTTAGCTTCCTGGCGAGGCTTTGAATGGCTTCAAGGCGAAGTTGGGTGACATTAGCCTCTCAAGCGAGGCTATCCCTTTGGGCTCATGCGATGCTAAGTGCTAGCACCTTAGACCTGCTGAGGTCTGTTTAGAAACAATCCGGGTTCACTGTCTGCTTGCTGGATCAGTGGAGTCCAAGTTGCTTCCTTGTCCCTCGGAGATGGGTGAAAACTGGTCTTCAGCTCGTCTGTCACTTGTCTTTTGTAAATGTCAACAAGTTTAGACATTGTTCGGACCAATAAGAATCTTGTCTTTTTTAAGTGTCAACAAGACCCCCTTCAAAGTTTTCGAAAGTCTGCAATAGCTCAGACTTCAAAATACTTTGAACTGCTTTGATCCGTGGTATATGGAGTATGAACGTCGCCATGATGGTTGAGTTCGACTTCGCCTTCAATCCTGCTTTAGGATAAGTTTTGCCGAAGAATTGCACAGGTTCGCGCCTCTGAATGGCTTCGCGTGCGGGTAGCCTCGCGTCTGGGCTTCCGAAGATATGTTCGCTTGGGAACGCGTATTGCTTTCCCGAGACCAACTGCCGTGGGTTGGTTACGAGGAGGATCACCTCTCCTCTCGCGCTGATCGAGGGAGATATTCTCCGATTTGCACGTTTTCAAGGGAGGACATTCCCTTTCTTCAAGGCGCCATAAGTGCCTTTTATGAGGGAGACGTTTCTCCCTTCGCATGGTTCCAAGGGAAAACTGTCCCTGTTCTCAAGGCGCAGTAAATGCCTTAAATGCGCTCGTGTTTCCACACTTGAGGTGGGAGTGCTCAGGCCATGGGGCCTATAAATAGGACACTTGAAGTCCTCTGAAGAGAAGTGCTTTGCCTCTCTTCTCTTCTCTTGGTTTGAAAGAGATACTCAGATCTCTGAATTAGTGGGAATGCCCACTCTGGTCATTATCCGGCCAAGGACCGATAAGTCTTGATCGTTCGGCGACTTCACCGATTTTAGGGAATTCATCTCCCTTAATTCATCTTCAGCAGCTGCTTCAGGGATTAGCTTCCCTTGTTCTCCATTTAACTGATTTGCAGAGAAGGATTTTGGCATAGCTTTCCAACAAAGCTATCATCTTGACTTGACCAGAGAAAGATCACTGCATGTTAAGTCCGCTGCACAGGCAGAACTTGGGACTTGGTTTCTTCAAAGTTGAGCCAGTCTTGCCATATAGGTGAGGCTAAGACTGTGTCCCATAGGATCAGTCTGGCTGAGTCATTTAGGCGAGACTAGGACTTGGCATTTGCTGAGCCACCTTATCAGTGCTGTGCAAGCGAGGCCTATCCTCTGTTTTGACTGAAACTGGATTGCTTCGACCCAAAAGATTTGGCTTAGTTCTTTTGTAGCCTCTCCTGTGCTTAGTTGCTAATCTGTTCCTTTTTGCCTTGCAGTGGGCTATGTTCGCCAATCTTGTGACTTGATGGAAGGAACCATAAAATTGCCTTATGCTTCCCCGGTTGAAGCTTTACTTTTAAGCAGGAGGAATAATTCGGGGCAGCGGGTGCGTGTCCCAGAGGCTATTGGCAGCCTCTTATACGAGATGATTCGTTCTGAGGTGAGGCTGGTAGCCGCTTTGTCGGAGATGATTCGCTTCGGGGTAGTGGGCGTCACCTGTGAGATCACTGGCACCATTGCCAACTTTCAACTTTGGTGGCCTCCGTCGAGGCTGATCCGCTTCGGTAAGGCGGGCACCACACCTGTCAGACCATTGGTATCAGTGCCAATGCCCATCATAGGTGGTCTGACGTGTTGGACGTGCGGCGATAAGTTTTATTGCCAGGCTTCAACAAAAATGACCTCGCTTTCCAGTGGCAAAATCTGTCATTTTTGTGGAGAATAATGGCCGTGTCTCCGTGACACAACTGGTTACGGTCTTGTGCAGGAGGAAGGCCTTTCGTGTCCAGTCGATCTGAATTAGAAGCAGATAAAACCGCTTGTATGCTTTTTTGCGCAACTGACCTTGTCGAGCCACTGAATGTGTTGTATGAAACACAACTTTGATGTAATATCAACGTACCCTTCCTTTTAAATCAATGAAAGTTCAACTTCTGATCCTCTGATTTTTGCTTGCTTTCATTGAAAGTTTGGCCATAGCGGAGCTAATCTGTATGCGGAGTTAAGGGCATAGTCCCTTCTTTGAATGAACTTCGCGAAACTGTTATGTCCCGCGAACAGCGCCTTTTTAAGGGGCTAAGATAAGCCTTTCGGCGAAGTCCCTGAAGGATTGCGCGAAGTCCGCATTTTGAGCCAGGGCGAAGTTAATCCTTAGTGGGATCGAAGCAGCGCTTCTCGGGAAGGCGCTTCGGGTGGCATTTCGAATTAATTCGAAATGGCGGCGTACGCCCTTTTCGAGGCCTCGTTACAGGCGCTGATTGGCCTATAAAAGCCCGATCGGGCTGAGCAGGAAAAGATCTCCTTTTTCAGAGAAATTTCTTGACTTTTCTTCTCCCTCTTCCTTCTTCATTCAGAGAACTTTGAGAACTCTTGCAGCTCTTCAATGGCACCCAAAAGACGAGCGGGGAAAGAAGTGGCGACTTCTGGAATGGATGGAGGTATGCCTCCAAAGGGATATTGTCATGACAGAAGACGGTGGTCCCTATAAGAAGGGTGATGTCCTTCGGAGCTTTCACCATCAGGCTCGTCAGCCGATGTCTCAGAAGGCACTGCTAGCCGGTTTCTTAACCGTCTGGTTGAAGAAGTGCGTAGTGCCATCTTCCTCGGGTGACATCGTCCACCCGAATGTTTTGCTGCCTGTCGTTCGCTTGGTCCATGGCCACCGTCTGGGTCTTCTTCCGGCCATGGTGTACTGTATTCAAAGAGGCCTTCGTGCATTAACGGAGGCTTTCTGCAGGCCACCGGCGACGAGGCGTGGGAAGAGTGCCATCCTGCCTTGTGATGGACCCAATCCTAGGGTGGGTCTGCCATACACTTACTTAATGGCGTGGTTTGCCTTGCACTGCCCTTCTTTGATTGAAGCTGGAGAGGACCCTCCGCAAGGTGTTCGAACGGCTCTTCTCTGCCGATTCGAAGGGTGTTCCTGGCTAAAGACCTACGTAGCCGAGGCCCGCAAGTTAGTGCGTCGTCATGACGCTTACAACCTATTCCGCTGTTTTCCTCGCATTCGGGGCGCAGGATACGACGAGGAATTCCGAGATGCGGAGTCAGACGGTCTCCCATGAGCCGGGGGGTTTTTGAGTGGCTGGTCAGCATCCGGCCCTCACATTTGTTGTACAGAAGCGGGGATATCTGCTATTTAGAACCATACATCCCAAGCCGGTTTGCTCGACAGTTTGGGTACGACCAGCTGTATGTGGGCAACCCCAATCTCGATTTGGCCTTCATGGGGAGTCTCATCGATGGGGCCCGTGCCTGGCGATTCTTTACTGCGGGCGGCACTGGGGCGTGGCTACGCACGCCGTCGAAGGATCCCAATCTTTTGACGACCCTGTGCTTTTGCCAGTGGTATGCGGCCTCCAACTCCACACCTCCTGGATTCAATGCCAACCGTTCGGGTGTGAAGTTAATCTCTCATCGACTGAAGCGGAAGGCTTCTGAGAGGAAGGAAGGCAAACGGGTTCGTGTCCCTGGCTTGGAGGAGTTCATCGCTGTAGATGATAGCGAGGCTTCTGATGCAGGGAGTCCTCGCTTCGAGGCGGGGATGGGAGCTGATACTCATGCGGTTGGCTCTGGTGTGGTGGGGACATCTTCCCCACGACGTGCGGGAGAAGTGGAAGAAGAAGATTCTGACGTCCACTTCAAGAGAAAGCGGGCAGGTAGCTCTCGTAGGAAATCATTGGCGAAGAAGCCCCGTCGCCAAGCTCCTACGATTGTCGTAGAGGGTTATCCCTCTACAGCGATTCCTCCTGCTGCCCCCTTAGCAGCTGATCCGTCGGTTGCTGAACCGACTAGTGGTGAATTCGCTCCAGGTCTGGGTAAGATTAACCCCGTCCATATAATACGTCTTTGGTGTATCCCAAATAACTCATTATTTGCTTCTTGTTGCAGGAGCTGAGGCGGTTGGGGAGCAAGGGGAACATTATGATCCCCTATTCGCTTATGGGACTGCTGTTGGTTCCTTTACTCACGCGGAGGAGTCCGGAGATGATGCAGCCGACATTGGTCCTTCGGGCGCTGGGACTTCAAAAGGAAGTCCTGAGGCATCGAGCTCTATCGGGTGGTCCACAGGATACTCGGCAAGCGAAAGCGAGCCGGCTATTCGTGTTGATTCTGGCAAGAATTTTCTGATGGAGCGCCCGGAGACTGATATGGCTGACGAGATGTTTGAGGCAACATCCTCCTTTGGTATTGTCCTAACCTCTTGGCTTCTTTTGCATGTAGTGTCCCGACTAACCGCAGTCTTGATACAGGTGTTCGGCCTCAAGATGCATCAGCTTCAAGAGAGCCAGAAGATCCCCCCGAAGGGTCAAGGGGTGACATGAGCGCTTCGACCGCGGCGGATGCTGCTATGTTGGACGCGCTGTATGGCGACCTGCCTTCTTATCGGCCCAAATCAGTCGAAAGGCCGGAAGTTGCGGAGGCGGCAGTCCCAGAGGTGTCCTCACTCCCAACTGTATCAACGAGTGAGGTGCGGACAATTTTACCAAGTGCGGAGCTGAGGGTGATCACAAGCCCTACTTCTCTAACCCTGGTGGTTGAGCCTGCTGCTCAGGAGGTGGTTGCTAGTCCTTCTTCCGCGGTGGCTGGCGTTCTGGTCTCGATGAGGACTCCGCCGAGATCGCCCTCGGCTTGCCCGGCTGCTGTCAGTGCTCCCACTGCTTCTTCTGCGACAGCGTCGACCAGGCTGGTAGACTATTCCGAGGTTGCCTCTTTACCGGAAGTGGCTGAGGTCGAGAACGATTACATCGGTGACCTGGTTGATAACTTTTATAAAGGCTTAGGGCGAACTATCGACCTGGTTCTCAAGGGCTCGACTATGCCATTCTCAAGGTTAAAGGGGGTCCTCTCCCGTGATATTGAGAGTATTCGGGACTTTGAGGGGTATCACCAGGCCACTGCTTTGGAGCTCCTGGTGGATGAATTTGAGAAGGATGCGGAGGAATGGCGCCGCCTCCACCGTTCGGACCAGGAGTCTTTAGTTGATGAACAGCTCGCGCTTCTCATTGCTCAGAAGCACGAGGCCCGGCTTGTCGCTCAAGAGGCTGCTAAGGCCATCTCTTCTGACTTGAATTCCTTGGAAATAAGGCAAGCGGAGGTTGGAAGTGCAATTGACGCCTCCACTAGTGCTCTTCTCGGCGCTGAGGATAAGATTGCGAAGGCTGAGGAAATGATCAGGAAAGCAAATCTCCTCTTATCCAAGGCCATACCAGTGCGTCTTGAGGAAACTGCGCGGCTTAAACAACTCAAAGCTCAAAGTGAGGAGCTTGCGCGGCAGGAGTTGTCACAGAAGGTAACTTTGGCGGAGGCTGAAGCTCCTCTGGCTCAGGCGGAAGATTTCAATGAGGCTGAGCTGAGGTCACAAGCGCTTGCCCAGGCTGCTGATGACAGGAAGACGAGGCTAAACACCCTCGGAGAGCGGGTCAGATCGTACAGTGTGCGCTTGTAGCTTGTTGTATATGCGCCCCTACGTATTCCATCTTTTTGGATTTAATGGGAATTCTTTCTTTTGTTTTGACTTTTGTCGACTCTCCCATCTTGTTCTTTCTTGAGGACGTAATCTTGGTTGGGTTGGATGATGAGACATGGCTGTCTGTCGGTTCAGAGGTCGTAATGACATAACCGATTGAGACACCGCCAAGCTCAAGGCTAGCCCTTTGCGGGGCTAAAAAAAAGTTACTTGCCTTTTGTAGATGTCAGCAAGTATCGGGATTGAGACTTGGCTGTCTGATGGTTCAGAGGTCGCAATGACATAACCGGATGAGACGCCACCAAGTTCAAGGTTTGTGATACTTATCTTTTGTAAATGTCAATAAGTATCGAGACCTGTCTTTTGTAAATGTCAACAGGGCTCGGAATTGAGACTTAGCTGTCTGCTGGTTCAGATGTCGCAATGACATAACCGAAGGAGACGCCACCAAGCTTCAAAAATTGGTGATACTCGTCTTTTGTAAATGTCAACGAGTATCGAGACCTGTCTTTTGTAAATGTCAACAGGGCTCGGAATTGAGACTTAGCTGTCTGCTGGTTCAGAGGTCGCAATGACATAACCGATTGAGACGCCACCAAGCTTCAAAAATTGGTGATACTCGTCTTTTGTAAATGTCAACGAGTATCGAGACCTGTCTTTGTAAATGTCAACAGGGCTCGGAATTGAGACTTAACTGTCTGCTGGTTCAGAGGTCGCAATGACATAACCGATTGAGACGCCACCAAGCTTCAAAAATTGGTGATACTTATCTTTTGTAAATGTCAAAAAGTATCGAGACCTATCTTTTGTAAATGTCAACAGGTATTGAGTTTGTAGTGGAATTTGGGAAAAGTCTCGTTTTCACGGGGAGAACGAGGGAATCACTGTCATAGGTTTAGTGTTAACGTAACAGTGAAATGTATAGGTGGCCTTACCATTCTATGGATGAGAATTGGTAAGTGATTTTAGAGGTCTCGTCCTTGCGGGGAGAACGAGGGGATTGCTGTCATAGGTTTGATGTTAACGTAACAGCGAAATGTATATGTGCCTTACCATTCTATGGATGAGAATTGGTAAGTGATTTTGGAGAGGAATCAAACGGGAACAGGTCCCTTTAGGATTTTTAGCAAACCCCAGCTGTCAACGGGTTTGATATGCCTTTACCAACTACCGTTTGAGTTGGGCTAGCCATGCTATTCCCCTCAGCATGATGAGTTGTCGAGGATTTATGTTGGGCTTACAGGCCAACATTTTCCTATATCCTTAATCGTTAAGGATATTGGATTATCGGGTTAATGTCTGCATAACCCTGATCCTTCTTTAGGATAACCGGTGCACGGCCAGGTTCCTGTTGGTTTATGGCTGTATGACCTCACTTGGAGGAAGAGAAAGGCTCTCTTTGTGTGTGCTTCGGGCACGGAGATCTTGATCAGAGGTGTAGTGTTAACTTGATCAAGAGAAGGATCCTTGATTAAGGATAATACTTCTTTAAGAACTTGCCATTGATCGGCATCATGAGTAGGTCGCCCTCTGCAGTCATAAGGCGGTATGCTCCGTTTGAATAGACTGTTTCTATCACAAACGGTCCTTCCCATTTAGGCTGAAATTTGCCTTTGGTCTTGTGCGTCATAATCATCGGTCGTCTGACGGCTAGAACCAGGTCTCCTTTCTGGAAGACTCTCTATTTGACCTTCTTATTGAAGGCTTTTGAGATTCGAGCTTGATATAGCTCGATATGTTGCTGAGCTTGTAGTCGCTTCTCGTCCAAAGCTTCGAGTTCTTGAAGGCGTAGGCGATCATTATCCTCTGATGTGGTTTTAGTAATCAGAGCCACACACAACGATGGCATTTGGATTTCCAATGGGAGGACTGCTTCGCACCCATATACCAGGGAAAAAGGCGTATTGCCTGTCGGCGTCCGCACCGTGGTTCGGTAGGCCCAGAGACATTCACCGAGCTTTTCGTCCCAATCTCGCTTATTCGAGGAGACAAATTTCTTGAGCAGCTTGATGATTGTTTTGTTGAGTGCTTCTGCCAAGCCATTAGCAGCAGGATTATAGGCAGTTGAAGCCACATTCTGAATTCGGTATTTATCGCAGAACCGATAGAATACTTGGCTTATGAATTGGGGACCATTATCGTGAATGATCCGCCTAGGGACACCAAATCGATGGATGACATGGTGCTTGATAAAGTGAACCACATTAGAGGTTTTGACTTCGGCCAATGGTATGGCTTCTGCTCATTTTGAGAAGTAATCGGTTATTGCCAGGATAAACCGGTGACCTCTTGCCGAAGAGGGGCTGATTGGCCCTACGACGTCGATTCCCCATGCTTCGAATGGCCATGAAGCAACAGTCGGGTGGAGCAGCTCTAAAGGCTGGTGTATGAAATCTGCATGAATCTGACATGCTTTACACCTTCGCGCATATTGGATGGCATCGGCTATCATGGTTGGCCAATAATATCCAAGCCTATGCAACCTGTCTTTAAGCTTTGGGCCCGGCTGATGGGCTCCGCAAATGCCGTCGTGCGCTTTTTTTAGCACTTCCTGTGCCTCTGAATTGGAAAGGCAACGGAGGAGGAGACCGTCATATGAACGACGGTAAAGGGTCTTCAGAGTTGGATCGTAGTAGAAACGGAGAGACTTTCATCTGATAGATGCCGCTTCTTTAGGATCGTCAGGGAGCAGACTGTGCAAAGCATAATCGATGAGAGGAAAGCGCCAATCTCTCGGCTCAAGATCCGCGGAGACATTATGGACCTCCCGGATTTTTAGTATATGCTTAGAGCATACGGGATGTCGGGTCGCGACTGTGAGATGATACTCGGTGTCGGCTGGCAAGGCTAGTGTCGTTGCTAATGCAGCGAGAGCGTCCGCCTTGGTATTTTGAGATCGGGACACGTGCCCGATGTAGAAACCTTCAAATATGTTAGCCAACTCGATGGCTGTATGGTAATAAGGCACCAAGTCCTCATGGCGGACTTCATATTCGCCTTTAACCTGATTGATGATCAGCTTTGAATCGCCGTAGGCTTCAAGGTAGCGTACCCCCATTGTGTGGGCGAGTTGAAGGCCAATGAGCAGAGCATTATATTCCGCTACATTGTTGGAGCATGATTCTGTCAGAGAAAATGCTCGGGGAAGAACATGGTTCTGCGGGGAGATAAACACAACCCCCACTCCGGCAATAATCTTGCCTTTAGGGCCCATTCGCGGTGCTCCATCAAAGAACATCTGCCATACTTCCTCTTTTGAGGTTGCATTAGACTCGAAGACCTCATCAGGGATGTCTTCGTGAAGCTTTGAGTGTTCCGGAACTGGATGAGCAGCCAAGAACTCTGCAAGGGCCTGACCTTTAACCGCCTTCTGAGGCATGAAGATCATGTCATATTGAGACAATAAAAGTGCCCACTTAGCCAATCTTGAATTCAATGATCCTGGCTTCGTCATGAGAAGACGCAATGGGTTTACTCTGGAGATGACATGTATGGTCTGGCCGACCAAATAATGTCGGGTCTTCTGAATAGCGAAGACGAGAGCTAAACACTCTTTCTCGATAGGGTTGTAGCGAGATTCTGCTCCTATGAGAGTTTGCTCAGATAATAAATGGCCTGCTCGTGGCCATTGTCGTCCTTTTGAGCGAGGAGGGCACCAAGAGAGTAGTCCAGAGCTTTTACATAAAGCAAGAACGGTTTTCCTGATGTAGGGGCCACTAAGACTGGAGGTTTTGTGAGGTACCTCTTGATGTCTTCATAAGCTTCCTGGCAAGCTTGGTCCCATACGAAGGAAGCGCCCTTTTTCATGAGTCGGGTGAATGGCTGACAGCGGCCTGAAGATTTGCGATGAATCTCCTAATATAAGCCAGCATGCCTTGCAGGCCTCTGAGCTCTTTGAGATTCCTCGGTGGATGCATGCTCTGAATGGCTTTAACTTTCTCTGGGTCAAGATGAATCCCTTTTGACGTGACGATAAACCCAAGGAACTTGCCACTTGACACTCCCAAGAAGGATTTTGTCGGGTTCATTTTTAGTTGATGAGCCCGCATTATGTCGAACATCGTTCTCAGGTCGCGAAGATGTTCATTCTTGTTGCGGCTTTTGACGGCAATGTCGTCGACATAGCACTCCACCGTTTTTCGGAGATGTTCGCGGAAGATCGTACTCATTGCCCGCTGGTAGGTTGCTCGGCGTTCTTCAGTCCGAAGGGCATTACAGTGTAGCAATATACCCCCAATGGCGTTCGGAACGAAGTATGTTTCTCGTCGTCGGGATACATCTTAATCTGGTTGTATCCTGAAAAGCCGTCCATGAAAGACATCCTTTCGAACCCGCATGTATTGTCGATCATGACATCGGTGATGGGCAGTGGGAATTCGTCTTTAGGACAGGCCGTATTGAGATCACGGTAGTCGATGCAGATCCGTATTTTTTCGTTCTTCTTGAGGACGGGGACGATGTTGGCTACCCAATCTGGATGCTGCTCCTCCCGGATAAAGCCACATGTAATGAGTTTGTGAACTTCGGCTTCAATAGCTTCCATGATGTTTGGGCGGAACCGACGTTGTTGCTGCTTGACTGGCTTGACGTCGGGCTTGATATTCAGACGGTGCATGGCGACCCGTGGATCAAGTCCGGGCATGTCTTTATAGCTCCATGCGAAAACGTCTATATACTCCTTCACGAGCATTATCAATTCCTCCTTTTCTATAAGTGATAGGCTTTCACTTATAAATATGGGTTTGGGATGATCTTGACTTCCCAGATTTACCTGCATCGCCTTGTCTTCAGTAGGTGGTTCGCGCAGCTCGAAACGCTTTTCCTATTGGATGTTTAATTGCTGGGCCCACGGTTCTTCATCGGTAGCCTCCGCAGGTTCCAACTGACTGCTCGACGTCATATTAACAGCGAGGTCTTTGAACATTCCTCCTATACTGACATCGGAGTCCCACTCGGAGGATGAAGCCGAATGTGATGGAATTGGCCCGTCGTCTTGGACTTGAACTGTTACTGATGATGTGGGCGTGACGTAACCCAACCCCCTGCGTGTACTATCATAGTAATTTGCAGGCTTCCCTTTCGGGACAAAATTACGCATTAGACTGCGCCTTCCTTTTCCAAAGTTTAAGCCGCCTCCATGCTTCAAGTCATATCCCATTTTCTTCATAATGTGGCGCGCTAGCCGCGCATAATGGAAGAACTGTGGGGCGTCTGAGTCTGAGCTTGAATCTGGAGTTGTGGGTCCCCGTGGCCGGGTTCTTCCGAAGATTATCGGCGACTGACCTCGTTTGGACGGAGGGATCACCAGTGTGGCCCCCTCTATAGCTTCCACAGATGTGCTGGTCACACTTGGCTCATGCACGGACACATGCAGAGAGCCATCCATAATGGATTTAATCGACCCAATACTCGCAGGATAATCAAAAGAAATATTATCATTAATTACCCATTCACCTTCCTCTTCAGAAGGAGTATTACATAGGGGGTCGTCGAGACATGCTATAATTGGTTCGCCAACCAGAATGGCTGGCATGCCTGCTTCGGATTCTGAATCTGCCTCATTGCCACTTTCATTATCGTCTGGCAATGGCTCCTGAAGCGTTCCACCGGCCTCTTGATACAGGAGAGCATCAGTGAAGTAATTTTCCACCCCTTTGAAGGGCTGCTTTTCAGCGAAGACAGTTCGTACTGTCGCGTCATCTTCAATATATTTGAAGCATTGATGGAGGGTGGAAGGGACGATCCAGTTGGCATGGATCCATGGTCGTCCTAGCAGCAGGTTATATGATGAGTCAGCGTCGATGACATAGCACGTCACTTCTGACTTTAAGCTCCCGATTCTGCAACGGAGCCGAATCTTTCCAAGTGGATGGCTGCTCCGGCGTTGAAATCGTATATTGTAGTAGTGGTTGCGAACAACCTGTACAATGGTATGTCGAGGAAGTAGAGAAGCCACTTGGGGATGATGCTGTGTGCAGACCCCGGATCGACTTGTATTCTCTCGATGCACGTTGAACCGATATATCCGGTGTAGTACAGAGGTCGATCGTGCTTGTTGTCTTTGAGAAGCATATCTTCCGCTGTGAATGTAATAGCGGGCACCTTTGATTGTGCATGATGACATTCTGGGCAAGGAGACCGAACGTCGTCGTTAGGGATTTCAGGCATGAATGTCGGAAAGGATTCTGAATTGGCTAGCGCATCCCTGAGTGCTTCTCGTGTCTCTTTAGAGAGACGCAGGAGCTCATGTATTGTGATACGAGCTGGGATATTGGCCAAGTGGGCCAATATATCAAAGCGAAAGGGCGTGTCAAGCCCTTGGCCTTGCGGTTTCTTCAACACATGGTCGAACCGTACCTCCTTAGGCTTTTCTCTTCCTTTGGTCGGGACTGGAGCGGATGCTGGCGTTGATACTGATGTCGTTTGCTGTTGTATCTCGTCAGTAGACTTTTCATACTGCCTCAAGTATGATTTTCCAGATCGGGTGCCCGTCTGTTGAGGTGCATCGGCTTGCGTTGCGCAAGCGTGCTTTTCTTCTTCGGAATCACTGAGGGAAGCCGATGTCAGATTGCCGTCGTCTGGCAGGATGGAGATGACATTGCAAGACTTGCCCTTTGAGTGGGGCTGCTTTGGATCCCGTTGTACGTCTTGGACGAGTCTGGATGTATCCACATGACTTCTCCTGTCTCTAATGTCAAGGGAACAAGACCCTTATTGTTTTGAGCTGTAGCTGGAGGATGCTTGACTTCCAACCGTGGCGCGGGGATGGAATAAGTCCCGTCAGGAACTGTGACCTTCGGAGCTTTGCCGAACTCAAGAGTCACCATATTGGCAGTGACTTTCTTCTGCTCCGTCTTCAATGTGAGAACCCCGGCATCGACCAGGGCTTGTATTCTGTCCTTGAGGACATAGCACTTGTCAGTAGGATGGTGAATCATCCTATGGTAGAGACAATATTTAGGGTCGTTTGTGCGCCCTATCTCATTGGGACGCCGAGCATCTGGTAGCTTCATTTTGTTCCCTTTGTGGAGCAGATGAAATATTATGACCACCTGATCGTCTTTGAAGGAGTACTGTTTTGGAGGGAACTTGGGCTCCTGATTGTTGAAGCCGCTCTTCTTGGCCTTCGACTGCACATCTCCAGATAACTCCACAGACATAGTCTCTTTGCCTTTAGCTTGAGAGGATTGCGGTAGGTCGTTACGCCCTTTGTTGTTCATCCCCCACTTGCCTCTAGGGGCGGACGGTTCGAACTTTCTAGCCGACTTACCGGCTATCTCAGCTTGTTCGACCAATTCCTTCCAAGTGTGGGCTTTGACAGCCCCCATGCGAACTTCCACTTGGTCTTGGAAGTTGTGTCTGCATATCTGTAAGAGCATGGGTAATGGCATCCCTGCTGGGCACATCAAGGATAAGTTTCTGAACCGTTCAATGTAGTCACGGACAGATTCGCCCTTCCTTTGCACAGTAGAGAGGAGTTTGTCCATGGTCACTTCGGTATCATCCTCATAGAAACGAGAGAGTAATCGAGTTTCCAGGTCGATCTAGGAGTTGATAGAGCCCGGGGGAAGACTGCGAAACCAGTCAAATGCCACCCCCTTTAAGGTGCCAATGAAAAGCCTAGCCATGATGGCGTCATCGCTTATAACATTACCAGTCTGAGACCGGAAATAGTAGATGTGCTGATTTGGCGAGCTCTTTTCATCATAGGTATGCAGCGTTGGCGGTTTGAACTTCGGTGGATATGGCACCGAATCCCACTCTAGCGGATAAGGACGGACTGCCCCTACCTTCTTTAATTCATCCCTCTGAGTTAGGGATGCAATTTGAGCTTGGAGGCCCTTAAGGACTTCGGCGTCTAAGGACGAACCTTCCTTGGATTTCTCCGTCTTTGGCTGCTCATTGCTGAAGTGTTCCTCCTCATCGTGATTGCTCCCGGCATCATTGTTGTTCCGGTTACTAAGGAGTTATGCGAGCATCTGTTGAATATTATCCAGAGCCTCTTGCTGAGTCTTGAAAGTTTGCTCCTGAGCTTCCAAACGTCGACGAAGGTCGTCGTTGGCATTATCAGCCATATTGACTGATGCTCTGTCTGTTCGCACCGAGCTGACTGTTACCGAAGAGGCGTACCCGCTGTCTTCATCTTCTTCGTCCGATGATTGGAGTGATCTCCTGGGCTTTGGCGAGGCTAGGGCCGTCGAGGAGGAAGGCTGTTTGTAAGTGTAGGGCATCGCCACCCTGGATCTGGTGTTTCGGAAAACACCTTCTTCATGCACCAAGACTTCGCCTAAGCCTGGGCTATAATCTGGATATGGGGAGCTGTAGGGGATGTCGTCAGCTGTTTGTCTTCCCCTGCGCAGCTCTCGCCCTCTCCCAGTCATGTTGACGGATGCAGAGGGTAGACCTCGCGAGACGCTCCTTTTGCGATATCTCACCGGAGCCTGTACCGATAGTCGATCAAAGACTGACCGTCGTCTTGGAGGTGTGGCGGGGATTGGTCCCAGCCGGCAATGGACCGAGTGGAGTGTCACCAGCTGACATCCCACTTGTTGACAACAGGGGGAAGAGGTTTGTCTATTTATCAACAATTTCCTCAAATCAGACCCGGTTGGGTCTCTGCAATCGAGTGCAAAGGCTCTTTTGGGTCGTACATAGGACGATGTCCTGCTCCTTTTATCCCTGCAGAAGGGATTAGCACTAAATAGCGCTTGAGTTTTAGCTTCGCCAATAGGTGCGAACTTAGCGCTTGACGCACTAGAAAGCGGAGCACGCCGTGGTGCAGTAGCTTTGTTCATATGAACGCGGCTGACACAAGGCGTTGCTGCTCTTGAATTGGGCGACGGTATGATTGCCGTCGTGACTTTATGTTCGGCAGCATTGCTGGAGCAGAGAGGCCTCTTGCCTTTTTCTTCGCGAGAGAAGCACTGTTTAGGCGTAGCTACGCCTGAAGCTTCGGTTGGAGACTTCTGTTTAGGCTTCCATACCCGCCTTGGCAGAGGAGACTTAGGTTCACAAGGAACCTGATTAGCCACACGCGAGGCTGAGGGGTGTTGGCAGAATTCTGCTTCCGGTTTCTGATTTGAAACCTTGGTCGTGGAAACCCTCCTATGCTTCCGTGCTCGAAGCATTGGGCCACCCCCAGAGAGGACTTCTTCAAATCTTCCTTGATCGAACTGAACCACCAAGTTCTCACAAGTAAAGGAGTCTGTCTGCGGACGTGCTTCCTTGTTGCGCCAGAGAACCGCAGTAGGTTCGCAGGGAACCTTTTCAGTCTCCGCAGAGACTTTCCTTGAAGATTTAGCCAGAGAAGCTCTGGCTGCACCGGCTTTTCTGAATTCAGAGTTAGACCCGAAGGTCTGTTCGTCGCATTGCGACACTTGATTCTCGGCAGTGGAGAATACAGTCCCCAGCGGAGTCGCCATCTTGTTTTCCATTATGTTTGCAAAGGGGAAAACTTACAAAAAAAGGTTTGAGGAGCTAAATTACAAGTATTCTTAAAAAGATTACAAGTAGATCTCCTCAGAGATTCTGAAGAAGTGTGCCGATAGGAGTCTGGTCAGCGCGCGACCACTTTGTCCCTTTGATGATGCGAGCGATGAGATTCCCTTCTCGCCGGGTTCTGGGAATCAGAGAATAGAGGGTTGGTAGAACCCTCTTGCTGCTTCTCAAAATCGCCTTCTACGAGGAATTCCTTCTCGCCTGTTCCGGAGAATCCTTGAGAAGAAGGACGATGTTAGGGTATCAACACCCTGGTTAGAGAAAGCAATTCTCTAAAAGGTCTCTGAATTCGAGAGCGCACGGTGCTTTGTGAAGAAGTCTCTGCTTGTGGAGTCTTCTCTCTTTTTCCCGTCCTCTTTCAATTGATCGATCGATCCTTTCTCCTTGTACCCCTGGCGGGTTATTTATAGGGAGAGTAAGGGTATAATCGTCCCTTGAAGATATGGAAACAGATTGAATCAAATCTGTTTAAATCTAGAAAGTAGCCTTGCTGCGAGGCTAGGATCAGCTTCTGCGAAGCTAGAATTGGCAGGTCGGTGGACCTTCTCGATCTGTTTTGATCCTTTCCATATCGTTGGAGGATTTCCCCCGATCTTCTTACTCGTTTTGAAAGAGTCAAGAGATTGTGACAATCAACTGCCAAATTTGATCTCTGATTTGATCTTAATTGGATTTGATCTGATTGGATCTGATCTCATCCGGAGATTTAATTGGTCAAAGGTTGACCGTAGCAGACCAATAGCGGAGCTGTCCGCATTGAGCTCTTAGCGGAGCTAGAGGCAGCTTCTAGCAAAGTCCGAAAGAAACCCTTTGGCGGAGCTGGAAGTCCTCTGTGGCGAAGTTGCGGGTTAGCTTCCTGGCGAGGCTTTGAATGGCTTCAAGGCGAAGTTGGGTGACATTAGCCTCTCAAGCGAGGCTATCCCTTTGGGCTCATGCGATGCTAAGTGCTAGCACCTTAGACCTGCTGAGGTCTGTTTAGAAACAATCCGGGTTCACTGTCTGCTTGCTGGATCAGTGGAGTCCAAGTTGCTTCCTTGTCCCTCAGAGATGGGTGAAAACTGGTCTTCAGCTCGTCTGTCACTTGTCTTTTGTAAATGTCAACAAGTTTAGACATTGTTCGGACCAATAAGAATCTTGTCTTTTTTAAGTGGAAACTGGGTTGATGAGACTTAGCAGGGTATTGGTGTGGAAGTTGTTGCCTTGGTTACTCAGGACCACACTGACTCCATGAAAAATTTGGATGGTTCCTCCATCCCGGGTTGTATGTCTTGGAGTATGAATTGTAGTTGGGTCTGAAATAGGCTACATTCATATTTTCAGGGAACATTTGAGTTTGGTAAACAGGACACTCCTCAAACAGGTGGGTGAGAGCATGGCAATAGGTGCAACCCGGATTGATCACTTGTGTTGGGCTGACCTGGTTCACTGAATAAGGTTCCCTAGCACCTCGAGCCTCGGTAGCTAGCCTCCTTATCACTTGTGATTTTTTCTGCTATTTTTCCCAACCCTAGCCTCGGTAGCGTAGAGGATTCAATTGAATGCATACCAGTTCTAAAAGTATTTGTGGGGCCACTTAGTTTTCTCGGGACAAAATCATCCCATGACAAGACTCCCACTGAATGATTTTTTCTGCTAAAGCTTCATATAGGTCCCAACCATTTGCCTAGAGAGAAATGAAGTGATTCGCCGTGATTGGAATTGTATCAGGAAGTGGTGTGTGTGCAAGTGTAGTATTCCTAACAAGTCTTGATGAAATAGGATCCCGGTACCACTCTTGCATGCACAATCACATACAACGTTCACCCAACAAACAAGCAAAAAGGAAAATAACAAACAAAAATAAAGAAAAATATCACCAAGCTATCTAGGATCCCTAGACCTAGACGACTCCTAACTGGGCGATTACCTGAAGAAGGTTGTTGCACGAATCAGACCACAGCTAATCAGCCAGGTAGGGATAAGTAGGAGGTATCCGTGCGTAAGCAACGGGCCTTAATTACGCCAATTCACGGTATCTTTGAGGCGTAACCTCTTAATCCCCAACCGTAGACACTGATTTGACTGGAGTATGAATCAAAAATAATTTCCAACTACAGCTAAGTCTCTTATCGAGTCCGGATGTCCCTATGGGCCAACATCTATCAATTTTTATTTTAAAATTTGGGATTGTGAGTGCTTGGAATGTTGTTTTTGGGCTAAGGAAGGGTGATGAAATCCCCACCTTATCTTGTTATTGGGTGGTGCCCTTAATATCAATTTGTGCAAGTGTACAGAATATGCAAACAAGATCACTCAAAGCGATTTAAATCAACCAAGAATGAGTCCTATTCAATATGCTATGCGAACGTACGTTGCTCCAGCACTCTTCAATAGTAAAGTAAATAAATTGAACAGACACGTGCCTAGAATGCAAACGTCTAATCAATTTTTAATTTTTCAACAAACTTTTTATTGTTGGTTGATTAGCCGGATCCTAGTGAGGGCATACAAGAAATAAATTTTGCAGCAAGCTATTGTTTTGCAAAGCAAGCAGCCCTGCAACAAAAACTATGAGTAGTGAACTCTTCCTTGCTGCGGATCTGCGACCAGAGCCGAGAATACGCGGTAATTCATAGGATACTTGGTCTCGGCTTTCTAGAGTAGAGACTCAAGACTACTTATATGTTACTGCAAGTCTTGTTTTCCTGTTTTCTCAACCTGTAACATGCAACAGAGAAGAAAAAATTCGTTTGTTTCAAAAACTTAACAAAAACCGTCGGCCTCCCCGGCAACGGCGCCAAAAATTCGTTAGAAAGGAGGAATTAAATTGAGGAAGAGTTCAGAGTAAACAGTTTATGTCCTTGTGCTGTTGTTCAAACTCTGAATATGTGTGTAAAATTACTTTACTCCTTCGAATTACCATTAGTAGCAAAAGCTATAACGGGTCGTATCCGCAGGGAGGGCTAGCGATGGAAGCGTTCACAATTTTTATGTTAAAGTTTTTGAGAAGAAAAATGAAGGTTCTTCTTTGTTCAAAAATCAGAAAACAAAACAAAGTGGAAAGAAAGTGAAGAATCTTTGTAGTGTTTTAAGAAAAGAAAAATAGAAGCGAGGGAAACGGAATGAAAACAACGAAGTTGGAAAAAAAGAAAGTTTTAGAAATGAGTTTTAAATTCGATGGAGAGAAAATGACTAACTAACATTATACACTACTAACTTACTTATCTCATTGGGTGATTCATGCCTCATGTAGATTCATTGACAATAGTCCATCTTACTTTATCAAATCAATAAGTTGTCCCAAATTGAGGATATGTTCTCATCTTAACTTGGCTAGGTTGCTTTCTTGGATCATCGGCTCCCAATAGGATCACAATAATGGAACATAGGTATTCACACTTTAGATATGCTAAATAAGAATGTAAGATTTCTTAATTCATCAAAGCAATAGTTAGCTAGCATGAAATAAGAAACTTGTACAATAAGTGCTAGCATACTTGAGTGATCCATCTTCATGTTCCATCAAGGCTCTTGTTAAAGAAATAAGGCTCTAAATGAGGCACACATGAATCATATGGGGGATAACAAAGCCTTCACTAAAATAGAAACAATACTCATCTTCATTGGGAATAAAAAGACTTGTTAGATACAAGACTAGAAATGTAAACATTCAATGATTCATATGAGTTAGCATCACCCAAAAGTTAGTAGTTAGTAGTTGATTGGTCGCTAATGTTGCATATTTAGTATCATATTTTCATACTTATTATAGAATAAAATCTAATTGTTCTAATTAAATGCTTAATTTATTTGCAGGCTCATTCTTTAAGGAGATGAAAAGAAATGAGCCCAAAGCCCACCAAAATTCAGAATTAAATCAGAGTTAATTCGAGCTCAGAGAATCAGGACAAAATTAAGAGGTTGAAAACCGGTTGAGAAGAATCCTCTCAGAATCGATCGGTTAAAGCCAAGAATCCAAGGCCATTTCGTCACAATACGGGACTCAAACTGAAAAACCAACTCAAGATAAAAGCAGAAAGCGAAACCAGGGCGACCCACCAACAGGGTGTGGCCACCTGGCCACACCCTGGCCGCGGAAACGCGGCCCAAGTCGTGTTTCCGCGGCATTGTTGGGGAGTTAGGGGGAGCGTTTGCTCCCCCGACTCCCCGGGATCTTGCACACTGGATTTTTTGCCTATAAAAGGCCATTCTTTGTGCTGAAAATGGATGATCATGCAGAGTTAGGATTTAGACTAGTTTTTCATTTCTTAGTTTAGGTTTTTGTTTTTATTGTTCATGTAATTTTAGTTTTTATTTATGTAATTCAGAGGAGATCAACTTTCATCGAAGAATAAGAATGAAGCTTGAGCTAAAAGTGACAATGGTGTAAGGTTTATCTCTTTTCTTTGATCGTTATGAAATCAAATCGATGTTCTTTCTTCGTATGTACTTATTTTTAGTTTTCTTCTTCTTCTTCTTTTCTACTTCACTTTTCTTTTCGGTACAACTGTCTTCCAAGTGAGTCTAAAGCATCGAAAGAGCCTTGCTTTTGCGAGTGCCACCGATAGCTCATGACGATGGAATTGTGAGTCTCTCTGTATCATTTCATGCTTGAGTATCTTGATGATGTAATGTGGAAGAGACCAAAAATCGACTCTTATGGGCTATGCGCTGATTGCCTCCAATTCAAGGTAACATCGTCGCAAAGACTCAAGGTAAGCTTTTGGTGGAAAGAAGGTGAGTAATTATTTGTATTTCTTTTCTTTTATTTCTTTAGTATAGATCACCACCTCTTCCAAATCATTTCTTTCCTGACTCATTTGCACATAGTCGCTTTCATCGTTTTCTGATTTTTTTCACCTTCTTCATCTCTCACTTTCTTTCTAACTTTAATAACTTTCTTTTTCATTTTTATAACTTTAAACAAAGAAGAATCTTCGTTTTATTTTCATAAAGATTTCAATACAAAATGTAAACGCTTCTATCGCAAAACCCTCCTTGTGGATCACAACCCGTATAGGCACTTGCTATAGCGGTAAGAATTGAGCAATTGCACATCTTCATTCTTAAATCTAAATTCTTTATTTTGTGTGCAGGTTTTACATCAATCAAATTTTGGCGCCGTTGCCGGGAGGGTAACGTTTTTATTGAAATCTGAATTTTTATTGAAAATTTTTTAGAACTAAAATGAACTTTCTTCTCTGTTGCAGGTTATAGGGCAAGCAAAGCAGGAAAAGAAGATTGCAGTAACACATAAGTGGTCTTGGGCCTCTGCTGTAGAAAGCAGAGACCAAGGGCCCTCTGATTTGCTGCATTTTCGCGGCCAAAGTCGCGGATCCGCGGCAAAGAAGAGTTGACTACTAATAGGTTTTGTGCAGGGTTGCTTACTTTGCCAAAAACATAGCTTGCTGCAACTTTACTTCTTATATGCCATCACCATAAACCTGCTAATAAACCAACAGTAAAAAGTTTGCTGAAAAAGTTAAAAAAATTGATTAGACCTTTGCATCTTAGGCACGTGTCTTTTCAATTCCTTTACTTTACTGTTGAAGAGTGCTAGAGCAAGGCATGTTCGCATTACATCTAGAATAGGACTCATCTCTTGGTTGATTTATATCGCTTTGAGTGCATCTTATTTATCTTGTACACTTGCACAAAAACTAATCTTAAGGGCACCACCCAATAACAAGATAAGGTGGGGATTTAATCACCCTTCCTTAGCCCAAAAATCAGATTCCAAGCACTCACTAACCCAAGCCTAACTTAAAAATGAGTAGATGTTGGCCCTAGGGACATCTCGGACTCAATTAGGAGATTATCCTAAGGGGGAAAGGTGTTGGAACTTGACTCTTGCAAAATCAGTGTCTAGGAAAGGGATTAAGGGCCGAAAGCCCGAAGGTTGGTGGTTATTTAATTAAGGAACGTCTTTGACGGAAAACCTCCCACCAACCTTGCCCTGACCTGACTGATTATCTTATGGTCAAAGTCTGCATTAAACCTCCCGTGGACAGTCTAATCAGTTAGGAGTCGTCTAGGTCATAGGTCTACCCTAACTTAGTTTAGAATTTTTTTTCTTTTTTGTTTGTTTATTTGTTTGTTTTCTTCTTGTTTGTATTCTATTGTGTGATATGGCTTATAATAATAATTTTTTCAACTTCAATAATAATCTATATTATACACCGAGTTCATTTTCGGATATTACCAACCCGGCATATCATGACTTTTACCAACCTAGTGTGCCGGATTGGTTTTATCCGAATCCATATAACCCATGCCCCCAATCTAATAACTATAATTTCCATAATAATTTCAACTCTTCACAGAGTCAGTGGGGATTCACCTACCCCGAGTCCAATTTTCAACCAAATTGTCCTCCTTCTCCACCTAGTCCACAATATTTTCAAGATCCATACTTAGATCCACCAGTCCAAAATAGAAAACTATCGATTTTGGAAATGAGTATGCGTGAGTCCAAACATAAATCCCAAAATCTGATGGACTCACAATTTCACTACCAATTCCAAGACAACACCTCTTCATCTTTTCAACAAGACAATGAACCTATCAACTATGAAAAGATGCTTGAAGCCATGACTCAGGCTCAAAATGCTCGTAATCGTGACATAGGTATGATGGTCGAATCTCTACGTTCCCACCGTTTGACCAGTTCTGATATCACTAACCATCCTGTTAGAGCCGATGAGTCAGGTTGTTTTGGAAATCAAGATTCCATTTCAGAACAACCATTTGAACTTGCCCAAACTCCAAATTTTGAAAAAGATATTGATAGTTTGGCAAGTTATTCTTTTCCTGAAATAGAACTTGAAAATGAGTATGATCCTGAACCCCAACTTAGTGATTCAATTCTACTTCTTGATTCGATTATGACTCCGGTATCTTCACCTGATTTCAATTCTTTCCCCGAGTCAACATTGGATCCTGTGCCTATTCATCATGAAATTGAATCACCCATCTTTGAGGATCATATTGAACTTGACCAATTATACAATTTTGAAAATCCTATTGACAAATTGGCAAGTTCTCATTTTTTTATATTGAACTTAATGAGATATGTGACCTAGATTCTCAAATCTGTGATCCAGTTCAACTTTCTGAATCAATATTGACTCATGTTTTGTTACCAAACTTGAGTAATATTTTAGAGTCAGTTTTGATTCCCCCACCTATCATTCCTGAACTTGAATCACCAATATTAAGTCACATTCCATTGTTTGAAAATAAATGTGGACTTGAGTTTCACTTTCTTGACTTTGACCCACTTCCTGAACCAATCTCGACTCCTGAATCTTTGCTTGACTTAAGTCACCTTCCTGAGTCGGTATTAGTTCATGTACTTCCTGAGTCCAAGTCAATCATTCTATCATTTCATACTCCATTCTGGGACGAGGTGGTTGACAAATTTGACTCCAAAATTTGTTATGAAATTTGGAAATTAGATGGGGCCAAATACTTAATAAAAATCCTTTATGGACAAATCTTTTTAGTGGGTTATATTAGTGTAATTTCTGGTGGGTTCCTCCGAGCCCCAAGAAAAGTTGATTGGGCCGCATTTCGTGGACCAATCAGACCACCACCGGAACCACCACCTTAAGGTAACATTTTCCTTCCCTTTCTTCTTTTTCATGCATCTATGCATTAATTCATACATTGAGGACAATGCATGAGATAGGTGTGGGCTAACATAACTTAGGTTTTTCTTTTTATTAAAAACTTTTTAAAAAATAGAAACAATATTTTGACTTATTTTTGTAAGAAATTAAGTTAATTTTAAGGAATAGGAAAATCCAAATTAGGATTTCTTATACTTGGTCAAAATAAGATTATTTGTTTGATTTTTAGAGTTAGGAAGATAATTTGTCAAAGTAATTTAGTCTTGATCTTTACCTTGATGAAATATGCACACTTCATACGCTTACACACTTAGGGTTCAAAACTGAGATTCTTATGCCTTATATAAAAAAAAAAAATACAAACAAATCTAATTATTGATTAGCTAGGTGCTTTGGCCTAAGCAAACCTTAGTATTTATGCGAAAGATGATTAGATAAGTTTGAAAAGAAAAAATATATATATATAAAATCCTCTGATTAAGTTGGGTATTTGTGCCTTATAAAGCATAAGTATTCACGCCTAAAAGAGGTTCATATAATAAAATCCTTAGTTTTGTGGCCTTATTTGCTCGAGTCCTTAAGTCCTTGGGGTGTTTTCTCACCCGGTGCCCTAAGACCGTTTGGTTTGGGAGTCATCGATTAAAGGCTCGTTACATGGGCAGATTAGAAAGCCTAATAGAACTAAGGAATAATACCACAAATATATATATATATATATATATATATATATATATATATATATATATATATATATATATATATATAAATATAGGGCATAAGAGTTAGAGTTAATGAACCCTTAGTCAAAATTTTCACAGTCACAAGGTGCATATGACTTAGGGTAAAGTAATAGACTAGATGAGAAGTACAATTTGACTCCTTACTTTGATTGATAACAAATTGTTGAATAGAGACTAAGTTTAGGAATGAAAAAATCGGTTTTCCTATAACTTATAGATTGCTTAGATCTTACAATTATATTTCAAATATTTTTCTCTTTCAAAATGCTTTTCGAAAATACTAACTCTTTGTTTCCCTTTCTTTATGGATTTTGTGGGTGTAATCCGCTGAAAATCCTCACGAGACAAAACTCGTCCTCTAGGGGAAACCTAGAGGTTTAACGGCTTGTTGCACATGCTCAGTGCAATCGCGTGACCTGCGAAAGTGGTCTAATAATCCTTAGTATAGTTTAGTTGTTTTGCTCGAGGACGAGCAAAAGATAGGTATGGGAGTGTAATTGGTCGCTAATGTTGCATATTTAATATCATATTTCCATACTTATTATAGAATAAAATCTGCATTGTTCTAATTAAATGCTTAATTTATTTGCAGGCCCATTCTTTAAGGAGATGAAAAGAAATGAGCCCAAATCCCACCAAAATTCAGAATTAAATCAGAGTTAATTCGAGCTCAGAGAATCAGGGCAAAATCAAGAGGTTGAAAACCGGTTGAGAAGAATCCTCTCAGAATCGATCGGTTAAAGCCAAGAATCCAAGGCCATTTCGTCACAATACGGGACTCAAACTGAAAAACCAACTCAAGATAAAAGCAGAAAGCGAAACCAGGGTGACCCACCAACAGGGTGTGGCCACCTGGCCACACCCTGGCTGCGGAAACGCGGCCCAAGCCGCGTTTTCGCGGCATTGTTAGGGAGTTATGGGGAGCATTTGCTCCCCCGATCTCCCCGGATCCGCACACTAGGTTTTTTACCTATAAAAGGCCATTCTTTGTGCTGAAAATAGACGATCATGCAGAGTTAGGATTTAGACTAGTTTTTCATTTCTTAGTTTAGGTTTTTGTTTTTCTTGTTCATGTAATTTTAGTTTTTATTTATGTAATTCAGAGGAGATCGACTTTCATCGAAGAACAAGAATGAAGCTTGAGCTAAAAGTGACAATGGTGTAAGGTTTATCTCTTTTCTTTGATCGTTATGAAATCAAATCGATGTTCTTTCTTCGTATGTACTTCTTTTTAGTTTTCTTCTTCTTCTTCTTTTCTACTTCACTTTTCTTTTTGGTACAACTGTCTTCCAAGTGAGTCTAAAGCATTGAAAGAGCCTTGCTTTTGCGAGTGCCACCGATAGCTCATGACGATGGAATTGTGAGTCTCTCTGTATCATTTCATGCTTGAGTATCTTGATGATGTAATGTGGAAGAGACCAAAAATTGACTCTTATGGGCTATGCGCTGATTGCCTCCAATTCAAGGTAACATCGTCGCAAAGACTCAAGGTAAGCTTTTGGTGGAAAGAAGGTGAGTAATTATTTGTATTTCTTTTCTTTTATTTCTTTAGTATAGATCACCACCTCTTCCAAATCATTTCTTTCCCGACTCATTTGTACATAGTCGCTTTCATCGTTTTCTGATTTTTTTCCACCTTCTTCATCTCTCACTTTCTTTCTAACTTTAACAACTTTCTTTTTCATTTTCATAACTTTAAACAAAGAAGAATCTTCGTTTTATTTTCATAAAGATTTCAATACAAAACATAAACGCTTCTATCGCAAAACCCTCCTTGTGGATCACGACCCGCATAGCCACTTGCTATAGCGGTAAGAATTGAGCACTTGCACATCTTTATTCTTAAATCTAAATTCTTTATTTTGTGTGCAGGTTTTACATCAATCAGTAGTGTTAGAAGTTAGTTAATCATGTCAGGGGATTAGTTAGCTATAGAAAAGAAAAGCAAGAAAGAAGACATGGTAAAATAAGTGCAAATAAAGTAAAAACCTTTGAAAGTAAATGCAATAGAGTAAGAAAAGTTGAGGAAGGAAAGCTTGAGTCTTTGTATTTAAGTTGTCACTTCTTCAATTACAGAGATCTCTCTCACCCTCTCTCTCTTTTTTCTGGATCTAAAGGAGAAATGAAAAATTACACAAGAAAACTAAGAGAGAACTAAAGAACTCCTAACTATTTTCCTAAAACAAAATGCTATTCTCTCCTCCTTCTTTACAGAGGCCCTGGGGTTCCTTTTATAGGCCTTAGGAGCTGATCGCGACCCATATTAGCTGTAGGATCAATCGCTGATCAACGGCCAGAGATTTGCCACGAAAACGCGACCAGAGCCGCGTTTTCGCGGCAGCATCTTGGCCGTTGCGCCAGCGATCGTTCTAACATTCTGTTATGGTGCAGGTGCTCAGCTGGAGCTTCTAGAAGTTGGGAAATATACCTTGGTACGTTCCAGAATTGGGCTTCCTTGATGTGGGCTCCTTAAAACACTTTTAATTCGTTGAAAAATCCAAAATTTTGGCATTCTTCTCCATTAAAGAATGGACCTGAAAAATAAGAGAGAAAAACATTAAAAATCCTATTTTTATTAATATAAAGCATGGTAATGTGATATAAAAATGATGCAAAATGAACTCCAATCATAAACCCTCTCCCATACTTATCTCATGTATGATCCTCAGTGCATCATGAATGTATGTATGCAAGAAACAAATAGAGAGGGAAAGAAAAATCACCTCAAGGTGGCGATTCCGGGGCGGTCTGATTGGTCCATGAAATGCGACCCAATCCAACTTGCGTGGAGTTTGGAGGAACCCGCCAATGACCTCTATAATACAACCCACTAAAATGATATATATATGAATGATTTTTATTAAGAATTTTACCTCATCTAATTTCCAAATTTTCAAAATAATTTCAGAATCATTATTATTAACACCCTTGTCCCAAAATGGAGTATGAAAAGATGGAAGATTGATTTGAACTCAGGAAGTACAGGAACTAATACTGACTCAAAAATTTCACTTAAGTCAAGTAAAGGTTCAGGAGTCAAAATTGGTTCAGGAATCAAGTCCAAATTAAGAAGCTGAATTCAAGTCCACATTCATTTTCTCATAATGGAATGTGACTTTCTAAGATTGTTGATTCAAGTTCAAGAATGACAGGTATGGGAATCAAAACTGACTCTAAAATGTTGCTCAAATTGGGTAACAAAATAGGAGTCAGTATTGATTCCAAAATTTGAACCGGATCACAATTTGAGGATTGAAGTCACATTCCTCATTGAGATCAATTTCATAAAAATGAGAACTTGCCAATTTGTCAATGGGACTTTCAAAAGTATGAAATTGGTCAAGCTCAATATGATGATCATAAGAGATAGGTGATTCAATTTCATGATGGAGTGGCACATGATCTAATACTGACTCAGAAAAAGGACTAAAATTAGGTAAAGACAGCGGAGTCATTATTGAATCAGGAACTCGAATTGAATTACCAAGTTGAGGTTTAGGATCATATTCATGCTCAAGTTCAATTTCAGGAAAATGATAACTTATCAAACTGTCAATGGGATTTTCAAAAGTTAGAGTTTGGTCAAATTCAAATTGGTGTGCTGAAATTGAATCTTGGTTTCCAAAATAACAAGAGTCCTGGGTCAAATCAACAGAGTTAGAGATATCTGAATTGGTCAAAGGTTGATAAGAGAGAGTTTCCTCATTCCTATAAATATTGACTAATTGACTCAATTGTGTTTCCAACCTATTGATAGACTGGGCAGAAGATTTTTGAAATTGTGGCGTGGATTCCTACAATATTTCTATACTCTTTTCTAGATATGATTTTTCTTTTAGTGGATGTTCTAGAAAAGGAATGTAAGAATCTTGATTTTGAAAAATTTGTGAGGAGTGTGAGTCCAACAGGTTTTGACATTGAAGCACAGACTCACGAAAGCATTCCATACTCATTTTCAGGGCAGATGGTTGGCATTTAAATAGGTGAAACTGAGTATGAACCATGAAAATATTATGAAATTGGTGAATTGAGCTTCTTTTGTTGAGACTCAAGCATGGCTTGTACCGCTTCTATACTTTTTTCTAACTCTGATTTTTCTTCAATGGGTTAGTCTAGAAAAGAAGTATAGGAAGCAAAATCGGGGAATGAATATTGTGAAAATTGTGGACAAGATGGACAAGAAGGTTGAAAATTTGACTCATAGGAGGTGAATCCCCATTGACTCTGTGAAGAGTTGAAATTATTTTAAAAATTATGGTCAAAAGATTTGGGGTATGGGTTGTATTGATTCGGATAAGTCTAACCCGATTTATTTGGTTGGTTCATATTGTAAAAGGTCGGATTGGAATTATCCGAATCAAATGGGGTCGATGTGAAATATGGATTCATATTAGGATTGAAAAATTGTTATTGTTGAATTCTATTTCATAAACAATCACAAACAAAAAGAAAAAACAAGCAACAAACAAAAAGAAAAGGTAAAAAAATCAAAATCAAGCCTATACTAAGGTTGACCTAGACCTAGACGACTCCTAACTAGTCGATTACTCGGGGGAGGTTGTTGTATGAATCCGATCACAAGCTAATCGGCCAGGTAGGGGCAAAAAATAGTGGGAGGTATCCGTGCATAAGCAATGGGCCTTAATTACGCCAAACCACTATATCTTTGATCGGGAAAAAATCGCGCACAAAAAGTATATGTTTTGAAATCAATAATTAAAAGTGCGTGTGCTTTACTTCTTCGATACTTCCGTTATAGCATAGAGGCTAAAACGAGTCGAATCCATAAGGACGGGAGGCGATATAAGCTTACACTGTATGTTCACGTGTATGTTAAAAGTTCTTCAATGTTTTAAAGAATGAAAAGAAAAAAAAATAAAGAATGAAAAGAGAAGTACAGTGAAATACGAAGAAGTAAGAAACATAGAAAAGAAGATATCTGTGATTTTTGATATTTCTAAAACAAAGTGAAAAAGAAAGAAAGCTCACGGTTACTAACTACTAATGACTCCACCAACATGCTAACCTCTTAGTGATAGTTGCCTCACATGTATCCTTGGCAATCACTAGTCCTTGATTCAATAGCGTTTCAAAGCATGACCCATATGTAACTCATCATATCTCAACTCAACAAAATAAGTGCAAGCTACACTTAAACCATCAAAACTAAAAGTAAGCATGGAGTACAGTAATGTTAGCTTGTTAGAGAGTTAGGAAGTTAGCGTGTTAGATCCATCATCATAAGCCATCAATGGCTCTTGCAAGAGTAAGGCCATGTAGAGGCTATTAAATTCATGTGAATTATCAAATAAGAAGTTAGCAAGTTAGTAGTTAGTTGCTATAAGAGAAAATTAGCTAAATATGTAAAAGGAGTTAGAGAGAAGAAAATAAAGAGAGGTAAAGAGAGAACCTTTCATAAATTGTCACCTTCTATTACAAGAACTCTTGCTTTCCAATCATATACCTCTCTCTCTCCCCCTATTACAAGATCTACAAGAAATGAAAAATACAAAGGAAGAAGAAGAACTGACCTAAACTAAACTACCCTAAACTACAACATGGAAAGAAACTATCCTAACTCTCTGTATGTCTCCCTGACGAAGAACCCCAGGGGGTATTTATAAACACCAGGGGAAGGGGGCCAAGGGGGACAACCCCTGGCCCAAAGCACGAGCGCGGCCGCGCCCCGTACGGCCACGGAAACGTGGCCCAGGCCGCGTTTTCGCGGCTGTACCTTGGTGGCGCGCGCAACACCGCCTGCTGCGCGCCGCTCGCGTGTCCCCCTCTCGGCTGGTCCGATTTCTGATTTTGTGCCCCTGGTTTTGACAAAACTGCTCTCCAAAGTCAATGCTATATTATAGGCCTTTAATCACCCATTAAATGGTGATTTAGGGTCTTCTTCTTCATTATACACCATGGATCTCGAAACATACAAGAGAGGTATTATTAGCAGAATTTAATATTAAATAAATATGAAGATGTGGTATGAAATATGCAGTTTTAGAGACTAATCAATTTTCGAGGCGTAACCTCTTAATCCCCAACCTTAGACACTGATTTCACAAGAGTATGATTCAAACAAGTTCCACCCTCGGTCAATCTCTTAATGAGTCCAAGATGTCCCTAGGGGCCAACGTCTATCAATTTTTATTGGGGCTTGGGTTGTGTGAGTGAGGAGGTGGTTTTTGGGCTAAGGAAGGGTGATGAAATCCCTACCTTATCTTGCATTAGATTTTGCCCTTAATTTCAATTCGTGTAAGTGTACAATATAGACAAGAATATAATACAAAGCGAGTAAATCAATCACGTGTTTGTCCTATGCTATATGCAATGTTATATGTACACCTCAGTCCAGATCACAACAATAGAACAAAATACAGTATATTGGATTGAAATTCGACACATGCCTAAATGTAAATATCTAAACCGTTTTAAAAGTGTCCAATTACCGTATTTTACTTCTTTAATTTATTACAGTGTGTAGGCAATCAAAGTAAAAAATTAGCAGCAGAATATATCAATATATGCAACTTGCAAATTCCCTGCAAAAGAAAAAGTACAATTGCCACAAAATTGCCACGTTTTCACGGCTTGTCTTTGATTTTCGCGGCAAAGTATTAGAGGCAAGCTTTCTGCTTTCTAGAGTAGGGAGAGGCAAGCAATAGTAGACTTCTGCAACGTAAAAATTATGTAAAAATTGCCATGCACACCAAAACAGAGAATAAAAAAGTCAACAAAAACGTGAAATCAAAACCATTCCCGTCCCCGGCAACGGCGTAAAAATTGGATCAGGGCGGAACCAAGCACTTGAAAACGTGTGTTTTGTGAAATCAATGAAATTATGTGTGTGCTAATATTCCCTCAATACTTCAATTATAGCATTGGCTCAACGGGTTGAATCCATAGGGATGGGAGGCGATAGAAGCATTAACAGTTCTTTTTTCACGTTAGGTGTTAACAAGTTCTACTTTGCTAAAGAATTAGAAAAAGAAAATAAAAAAAGAAATCTGAAAGTGATAGGTGGAGAAGATACAAAATAGAAAAAGAGAAGATGAAACTTGTGGTAAAGAAAATAAAACAATGGTGAAGAAGATGAAAATAAGGATGAACTAAGAAGATGGTGAAAACAACGATAGAAGAGTGATAAAAAGATTTAGGAAATTGTTTTTAAAATAAAGTAAAAAAGAAAACTCATGGCTACTAACTACTAATTGCTCCACTAACCATGCTAACCTCTTAGTGATAGTTGTCTCACATGGATCCTTGGCCATCATTAGTCCTTGGCTTCAAAAGACGATATAAAGTATGACACATAAGATTGTTCTTCCACATTCAAACGTATCCAAACCACACAATCAAAATGCAAGCTACTATTAAATCATCAAAACCAATTAGAGGTGAGCATGAAATAAAGTTAGCATTATAAGTTAGCTCGTTAGTGAAAAGATGTTAGAATGTTAGAATGTTAGAATCCATCATCATGAGCCATCAATGGCTCTTGCAAGGCCTTATAGAGACTATTGATTCATGTGAATTATCAAGTAAGAAGTAAGATAGTTAGTGGTTAGTAGTTAGATTGACATGAGAAGAAAAATTAGCTAAGTATCATGTAGAAGATGAAGAAGATTACAATGAAGAAGAAAGGAGACACCTTTACATAGATTGTCATCATTTATTACATTAATCTCTCTCTGAGAATCTCTCAGCCCTAATACATGATCTAAAAACGAAATGAAAATACAAAAGAAAATAAAAGAAAATAAGAACACCTACACTAACCTACACTAAAAGAGAGAAAATCTAGCCTATTTCTCAATCTGCTTGCGTTTCCGGTCTCTGCGGGGATATGTATAGGCAAAAGGAGCTTCTAAAAGATGAGATGAGGCCACGCGTCAAAAATCAACGCGTGGCTCACCAATATTGCCACCGCGGCGCGAGCGACTTCGCCTTGCTTTGGGTACCTTCCAGATATGCTTGGATTCAGTTATTGTAACGCCCCGATTCCACGAATACGGGGACGTCACTGCAACGTATATACGTAGGTTAGAACTACCCTCCCGTATATACGCTAAGCATCAGTACAAACAAGAATCAGAGTACGGAAGCAAATGGTGCATTATACATTCCAACACATATATACAATCACAGAATTATCACCAGAGTGATTACAATATTACATGAATATCATATCACTAACATGCGCAAATGCGAGAGTACAAAAGATATACAATATATGAACGGTACAAAAGGGAGTTCACATACAAGTATACAAGGATAGTACAAGTATGAACAGTATAAAAGAGCATGGACAGTATAAGTATAAACAGAAGGGCACTCACGAGTTTAAAGAGGAAACTCGAGAGACTCACAGAGGGCCTGGAAGGATGAGGCTCAGGACGGTCGGCTGGAGATCCACGCTACCGCTGCGTTACTCTGAACACACGCTCCTAGCTCCAAGATCTGGACGTGAGAATCCAGGGGAGTCAAATAATACTCCCCAGGCGAGTGTAGAAGCAAAACCAAGTGGTGAAGCAGGGTAAGCACAATAATGCATATATCAAGTAGGAAATACTCAGGAGGCAGATAGGATAGAGCAGGTAAGAATAGACGTGGCATGAGAATCATAAAACAGGAAATCCGAATAAAACCAATCCGAGCTACTAGGTAGTTATAACATAATACTCATAAAACATGAAATCCGATATAAAGTCCGGGAAAAGCAAATACGGTAATGCACATCACGGATTCATAGCTATTTAAGATGCAGGCTTTGGTATGCGTCCCATTCCACATACCTCTACTTACAACTTAAAGAGCCGGTTATTATGACACTTTATTATTACTCGTCTTACCCATATATCTAGGTATGTGGCTCGGTGTACGGCCAACTCACATACATCCATATATAAGCAAGTCGAGGTTGTTATTGGAAACAGCGGGGGTATCAACGAACTATGTTTACAGTGGGTCCCGTGCATACCCGGGACCACGGCCCAGTATTGTTCCGTTGCTTGAAGACGGAACCTGCCGCAAGGCTAAACAGGAGGGACTTATGTATGCCCTTGTCATGACAGTAAACAGGAAAGGGAGAAAGCACTCCCCTCGGTCCCCTGGAGTACCACAGGTAAGACCGGATATATAGTGCACAACCTAATGCCACTGTAAACACGAACACATATCGATATCCGCATGTTTCCCCCGACCCAATACAAGTTGATCCATTTTAAGATTCAATAGTTTAATTATCACTTTACGGGAAAAACAGGAAATAGACATGATCAGGAATCAGGAGTACATAAGTATAACATAGTCAGGTCACTGCATGTAAAGCAGGAAAACAAGTCACTGATCATGATACAGGATAATAAGTCAAGTTCCCGTAAGAATGATAATCACAAGTCAAGTATATCATGCTGGGTGTAAAGTGATAGCATGACAGGATGATGATAATTAACAAGCAACCAAGCATATAAGAGATTGATAGTAATCAGGTGGCAAGTTATGTCAAGAGATTGATAATAGTCTGGGTAAGTCAGGTCATACCAATAGGGTCTTGCCATAGAGCATGCCAAGTGGTCAGGTGATAACACACTAGATGTCAGGCGATATACATATGTCAAATGGTAGCACATAACTAACAGGTCTAAAGTAATGCCAAGTGGTAATATAAAAGTAAGGACCCAAAGTCCAACAAGTCCAACGACCACGAAGGGTCGGTCACGCATAGCATAAAGCAATAAAAGACATAGCACATGAAATAAAATACATGAAAGCTAAAGCGAGAACATGCGCATAATCAATAAAATAAGAAGTAAGAGGGAAGCGAGTGAGAACACTCGCCTGAGTCACCAATATACCGAAATATCCGAAATCCACGAAGCTCGGGATGCGCCACAACCTGTGATATAAATATGTAGAGTGAAGATGAGAGAGAGGAAGAATGGAAGATGATGTGTGTCTAGAGACAAGTCAAGTAATACCCATAGGTGATGTAAGTCTAGAGGGTAAGGTTCATGTCCAAGGAAGTAATCAATCAGAACAGACAGCCAGAATTAGTCGACTAGGTTGGAAGAGTAGTCGACTAACAGAGGGGTTAGTCGACTAGGAATATGGGGTAGTCGACTAATACTGTGATCCAGAGAGTTGGTTTGGTTTCAGGGAATAGTTAGTCGACTAGGTTAGGAGGGGTAGTCGACTAATAAGGATCTTAAGTCGACTAACAGATACTTAAGTCGACTAAGTCTGCGATATAGAAAGTTGGGGTTTCTGATTCAGGACAAGGTTAGTCGACTAGGGTCAAGAGTGTAGTCGACTAAGGATCTATAGTCGACTAGGATCTAAGGCAAGTCGACTAATACTGTGTTTCAGAAAAAGCTACGTTTCAGCTAAGGGTTTCTAGTCGACTAGGTTCTAGGTCAAGTCGACTAATACTGTGAAGAACAGTGAGCAGATCAGAATTCCTAGGGTTTGGGTTTGATGGTTAAACAAACATGGATTGAAGTCATAATTGAACATGATATGAATACACATGTACACTAAGAATAGACTAAGTCTAAATGAGTAAGATCACTCACCAAAGAGAGTGATTGGTCTCCATGAGGTGAGGGAGTGATGGTGGTGGTGATTGAAGTTGATGATGAAGAAGATGGTGATGATCCTTGATGAAGCCTTAGTTGAAGCCCTTGAAGTCTTGAGGTGGAGGTGAAGAGATTGGGGAGTTCTTGGAGCTAGGGTTTAGGTTGAGGGAGAAGGGGATTTTGGAGAGCTCCTTCTCTTGTTGAAATGAGGAAGAAAAAGGGTTAAAGTGTAAAGGAAAATATATATATAGGATTGGGATTTTGTAAAGGGAGTTGCAATTAAAAGAAAGGGGAGGGCTTAATTGCAAAGTGGAGGTGAGGTGAGTGTCCTTCTCTTGGCCACTTGGCCGGCCATGGGGGAGAGAGAGAATGAGTGGGATTTTAAAAAAAGGATTAGGTGAAAGTGAGTGGGATTATGTGGAAAATTGGAATTATTGGAAAATTGGAAAAGGCTTTGGTTAGTGGAGGAAGGAAAGAAATAAAGGAAAAGGAAAAATGGAAAAGAAATTATAATGAGAAGATATTTTCTTGGGAAAGAAGATGAAAATAATGGAAGTGGCGGATTCCCGGGACTCAGTTGCGGATGCGGAAACCTTTCGGGAAAAATACCGGAATCGTCCGAAATTCAAGTATCTCGGAACGACCCGAAATAATTACCAAAAATCAATAATAATATATAAAGACCGATAGTGAAATCCGTTTGAAGAAATACTTTATAGTTTTGGAACTAAAAATCCTGGAATCAATAATTTACCGACTCCGTTGGAATTTTCATAAAATCATAAAATCCTCAGAAAAAGAATGTAGGTAGAAAATATGATTCTAAGGAATAATGTCTAAAGAATCATTTAGAAATTCCAAACCGTTTGAGAATTAAAAATCCAGGAATCGGTCAGCGGCACTGGCCGACACCGGTTTTGAAGACTTTCATTTTAATTCCAGAAAATCCTAGAAAATCATAGAAATATATAATAATGGAAAATGATATTTAAAACTAAAATCGGTCAATTCTAATTATCAGAATATCCAAATCGAGTAATATACTAGGATCGGGTCCTTCGGTTCAGACTAGGGCTGACTCCGTGTCCACGAATCCAAATCCAAAACAAAACAATCATATAAGGAATTCATCATACAGAATAAATACAGGAAACAAATCGAAAAAATACGACTGAAAATCTGAATACGCAACTAAGTACGTATTCCGGGAACGGGGTATTACAATCCACCCACCTTACAAAAATTGCGTCCTCGCAATTTCGTTAAGGGGTAAATTGAATACAAGGGGACAAAGGCTAGAATTTACACTAATTAAGATATTAAGTACTATAGGTAGGGCTCTCAAATCAACTGAATAATAATCATACTCTGCATTTCCGGCTGATGATGTCGTGGCTGTGTAATAAATCTTTAGAATAATGCTGAATAATACTGATGATGTCGTGGCTGTGAAATAAATGAATACCGATGATGTCGTGGCTGTGTAATAAAGAAAACCCCGAAAATCCTGAGCATAATAAAGAAGACCGATAATTAAGAATCCGACTGCTGTCCTCTGAAAGATAGCCAGATCAAGACCGATCTGGAGAATACCAAGCTTCATGGAATTGGCCGAAGAGATCACATAATAGCTTCCTTCTGAACCAGCACTACCTCTCTAGTCTAGTCATATCTTAAGATAGTATAAGGCTTCATAAAACCAAAACAGGGAAAGGGTAGGAGAGATCAGGAATCCAAGGAAAAGATAGTCAAGGAGGGATTTGAAATCAAAGGAAAGATAGTCAAGAAATAGATAACTCTGCACTTGCAGTTGGAATGTATAACCAAGATTCATGTATTCCAGTTGCAAATCTCTTTACCATTGATTTGCCTTCTGGACGTACTGAGGAAGTCAGAGCCTAAGCTCTGATACCAACCTGTAACGCCCCGATTCCACGAATACGGGGACGTCACTGCAACGTATATACGTAGGTTAGAACTACCCTCCCGTATATACGCTAAGCATCAGTACAAACAAGAATCAGAGTACGGAAGCAAATGGTGCATTATACATTCCAACACATATATACAATCACAGAATTATCACCAGAGTGATTACAATATTACATGAATATCATATCACTAACATGCGCAAATGCGAGAGTACAAAAGATATACAATATATGAACGGTACAAAAGGGAGTTCACATACAAGTATACAAGGATAGTACAAGTATGAACAGTATAAAAGAGCATGGACAGTATAAGTATAAACAGAAGGGCACTCACGAGTTTAAGAGGAAAACTCGAGAGACTCACAGAGGGCCTGGAAGGATGAGGCTCAGGACGGTCGGCTGGAGATCCACGCTACCGCTGCGTTACTCTGAACACACGCTCCTAGCTCCAAGATCTGGACGTGAGAATCCAGGGGAGTCAAATAATACTCCCCAGGCGAGTGTAGAAGCAAAACCAAGTGGTGAAGCAGGGTAAGCACAATAATGCATATATCAAGTAGGAAATACTCAGGAGGCAGATAGGATAGAGCAGGTAAGAATAGACGTGGCATGAGAATCATAAAACAGGAAATCCGAATAAAACCAATCCGAGCTACTAGGTAGTTATAACATAATACTCATAAAACATGAAATCCGATATAAAGTCCGGGAAAAGCAAATACGGTAATGCACATCACGGATTCATAGCTATTTAAGATGCAGGCTTTGGTATGCGTCCCATTCCACATACCTCTACTTACAACTTAAAGAGCCGGTTATTATGACACTTTATTATTACTCGTCTTACCCATATATCTAGGTATGTGGCTCGGTGTACGGCCAACTCACATACATCCATATATAAGCAAGTCGAGGTTGTTATTGGAAACAGCGGGGGTATCAACGAACTATGTTTACAGTGGGTCCCGTGCATACCCGGGACCACGGCCCAGTATTGTTCCGTTGCTTGAAGACGGAACCTGCCGCAAGGCTAAACAGGAGGGACTTATGTATGCCCTTGTCATGACAGTAAACAGGAAGGGAGAAAGCACTCCCCTCGGTCCCCTGGAGTACCACAGGTAAGACCGGATATATAGTGCACAACCTAATGCCACTGTAAACACGAACACATATCGATATCCGCATGTTTCCCCGACCCAATACAAGTTGATCCATTTTAAGATTCAATAGTTTAATTATCACTTTACGGGAAAAACAGGAAATAGACATGATCAGGAATCAGGAGTACATAAGTATAACATAGTCAGGTCACTGCATGTAAAGCAGGAAAACAAGTCACTGATCATGATACAGGATAATAAGTCAAGTTCCCGTAAGAATGATAATCACAAGTCAAGTATATCATGCTGGGTGTAAAGTGATAGCATGACAGGATGATGATAATTAACAAGCAACCAAGCATATAAGAGATTGATAGTAATCAGGTGGCAAGTTATGTCAAGAGATTGATAATAGTCTGGGTAAGTCAGGTCATACCAATAGGGTCTTGCCATAGAGCATGCCAAGTGGTCAGGTGATAACACACTAGATGTCAGGCGATATACATATGTCAAATGGTAGCACATAACTAACAGGTCTAAAGTAATGCCAAGTGGTAATATAAAAGTAAGGACCCAAAGTCCAACAAGTCCAACGACCACGAAGGGTCGGTCACGCATAGCATAAAGCAATAAAAGACATAGCACATGAAATAAAATACATGAAAGCTAAAGCGAGAACATGCGCATAATCAATAAAATAAGAAGTAAGAGGGAAGCGAGTGAGAACACTCGCCTGAGTCACCAATATACCGAAATATCCGAAATCCACGGAAGCTCGGGATGCGCCACAACCTGTGATATAAATATGTAGAGTGAAGATGAGAGAGAGGAAGAATGGAAGATGATGTGTGTCTAGAGACAAGTCAAGTAATACCCATAGGTGATGTAAGTCTAGAGGGTAAGGTTCATGTCCAAGGAAGTAATCAATCAGAACAGACAGCCAGAATTAGTCGACTAGGTTGGAAGAGTAGTCGACTAACAGAGGGGTTAGTCGACTAGGAATATGGGGTAGTCGACTAATACTGTGATCCAGAGAGTTTGGTTTGGTTTCAGGGAATAGTTAGTCGACTAGGTTAGGAGGGGTAGTCGACTAATAAGGATCTTAAGTCGACTAACAGATACTTAAGTCGACTAAGTCTGCGATATAGAAAGTTGGGGTTTCTGATTCAGGACAAGGTTAGTCGACTAGGGTCAAGAGTGTAGTCGACTAAGGATCTATAGTCGACTAGGATCTAAGGCAAGTCGACTAATACTGTGTTTCAGAAAAAGCTACGTTTCAGCTAAGGGTTTCTAGTCGACTAGGTTCTAGGTCAAGTCGACTAATACTGTGAAGAACAGTGAGCAGATCAGAATTCCTAGGGTTTGGGTTTGATGGTTAAACAAACATGGATTGAAGTCATAATTGAACATGATATGAATACACATGTACACTAAGAATAGACTAAGTCTAAATGAGTAAGATCACTCACCAAAGAGAGTGATTGGTCTCCATGAGGTGAGGGAGTGATGGTGGTGGTGATTGAAGTTGATGATGAAGAAGATGGTGATGATCCTTGATGAAGCCTTAGTTGAAGCCCTTGAAGTCTTGAGGTGGAGGTGAAGAGATTGGGGAGTTCTTGGAGCTAGGGTTTAGGTTGAGGGAGAAGGGGATTTTGGAGAGCTCCTTCTCTTGTTGAAATGAGGAAGAAAAAGGGTTAAAGTGTAAAGGAAAATATATATATAGGATTGGGATTTTGTAAAGGGAGTTGCAATTAAAAGAAAGGGGAGGGCTTAATTGCAAAGTGGAGGTGAGGTGAGTGTCCTTCTCTTGGCCACTTGGCCGGCCATGGGGGAGAGAGAGAATGAGTGGGATTTTAAAAAAGGATTAGGTGAAAGTGAGTGGGATTATGTGGAAAATTGGAATTATTGGAAAATTGGAAAAGGCTTTGGTTAGTGGAGGAAGGAAAGAAATAAAGGAAAAGGAAAAATGGAAAAGAAATTATAATGAGAAGATATTTTCTTGGGAAAGAAGATGAAAATAATGGAAGTGGCGGATTCCCGGGACTCAGTTGCGGATGCGGAAACCTTTCGGGAAAAATACCGGAATCGTCCGAAATTCAAGTATCTCGGAACGACCCGAAATAATTACCAAAAATCAATAATAATATATAAAGACCGATAGTGAAATCCGTTTGAAGAAATACTTTATAGTTTTGGAACTAAAAATCCTGGAATCAATAATTTACCGACTCCGTTGGAATTTTCATAAAATCATAAAATCCTCAGAAAAAGAATGTAGGTAGAAAATATGATTCTAAGGAATAATGTCTAAAGAATCATTTAGAAATTCCAAACCGTTTGAGAATTAAAAATCCAGGAATCGGTCAGCGGCACTGGCCGACACCGGTTTTGAAGACTTTCATTTTAATTCCAGAAAATCCTAGAAAATCATAGAAAATATATAATAATGGAAAATGATATTTAAAACTAAAATCGGTCAATTCTAATTATCAGAATATCCAAATCGAGTAATATACTAGGATCGGGTCCTTCGGTTCAGACTAGGGCTGACTCCGTGTCCACGAATCCAAATCCAAAACAAAACAATCATATAAGGAATTCATCATACAGAATAAATACAGGAAACAAATCGAAAAAATACGACTGAAAATCTGAATACGCAACTAAGTACGTATTCCGGGAACGGGGTATTACAGTTATTAGGTTCAGATTTTCGTCAGACACCCGCCAACGTCTAGATTCAATGTATCTTCTAAAAACTCTCTAGCTCGGCCTCCAAGAAATCTGAATTTAATTACCCAAAAATGGATTTAATTAAGCTCTTATTACTCCTTTTCCCCTAGACTCTTGATTATCTGCAAAATAGACCAAAACACAGGTAAGACACATCATTTTATTTATAAATCAGTAGGGAAATGCGATGTAATAATGCAGAATTGTAGACTAATCAAATACAGACGTACCTTTTCTTCAACACTTTTCAACAGTATTATAAAAGGTAAACGAATTAGACACGTGCCCTAAATGTAAGGTTTAGTCACATTTACAGAACAACCACGTTACTGTTGAGGTTAAAAACATGTACAGAGTGAGTTAAACAGATAAATTAAATACTGCAGAGAGCTAATCTCTAAAAATTATGCAACATGCAAGAAAGTTGGTAAGGATTTCTCCCTACTTTGTGCTGCAAACGCGGCAGTGGCCGTGTTTCTACGACAATAGTTAGGTTCCCTGAGCTTTGCTTTCAAGATTAGAGGCTCAGGAATGCTATATGTCCACTGCAGCTCTTCATTTCTGAAATTAGCCCATATACACCAAAACAAAGAAGAACAAAAGGTTAATTCGTTAAAGTAAATCAAAAGGAAAGAAAACTTACTGTCCCTCCTCGGCAACGGCGTCAAAATTATGATCGAGTCAAACCTGCACAAAAAAATACCGTGTTTAGAGCAATACTAGGTCCTCAATGCTACCGCGATAGCAAGTGACTATGCGGGTCGTGATCCACATGGAGGGACTGCGATGGAAGCAATTAAGTAAGTTTCTTCTTTTAATTTACTAAAGCAAGTTAGGAGTTCTCTTCTCAGTTGTTAAGAAATATATATAGTTAAAACTGATCTAAGTTAATGCAAATCTAAAGAATGGAGAAGATAGTTTTGTTGTTAATACAAAAGAAAAGAAAAATGAGTTCAAAGAAAAGGAAAAAAAAGAGAAAGTGTTGGTTTTGAAATCGTTATATTACACTAAAAAAAGGAAAAGAGATAGAGAATGAGTAATTACCTTTATCGTTGAATAACATACTTGAGTTGTAGTGAAGATTACCTTGAATTAAGAAGAAGCAGTAGAAAATGAAAATTGCTTTAATGGATCGAGTACGATGAAGAAAAGTAGAAAACTCCATTGATGTCACTTTAATACAATTTTCTCTCGAAAAAGGATTACATTAGTGTCACTCTAATTACAATTCTTCGTCTTCTGCTATCATGTAACTCTTTATAGCCTAAATAAAATAAAAATTATATTGAAAAAGAAAAGAAAAATCTAAACTAAAGTTCTCTGCTGCAGTTTGTCTCTGCCTTCTGAAGATACAAGTATTTATAGGAGAAAAAGGGGATAAGGGATAGCGTAAGGAGATAGGGGAGCAAACGCTCCCTCTAATTCAAAAGACCAGCCACATCAGCTCAGACATTACCTATCCGGGTTCACTCTCAACTGGAGCTGCACGACTCGCTAGGACGCTAACAATCGGTACAAAGATCCTCTCCTACAAGTACAAGGACCCTTCCCCGAGCCACTCAAGGCTCCGACACGAAGACCTTCCGGAGCCTGCTACTCCTACGCTACTTACAACTGGATGGTATGATTCCCGCGATTCACAAAGCCGACTGCGTTGCCAGATTTTCTCCACGATTTGAACGTTATAACACTCCTATATTAATGTGGGTAGTTATGAATGGTGGAGGATATCTCTGCATGGCGATCCTATAATCAAGCGGCGCGATCTGAGTGGTTACAAGGAGATCATATCGTGCAAATCATGTAGTTATGTAGCTCCGAAATATCCCCACCCACGAATACAACTCATGCATGTTTAACTACATCTCTTCTCCAACGAGAAGGGGGTTGGATAACAAAAATCCTAGCGCACTGTAATCATAGAGCCACTTATTTCATCAACAAAAGAGTGAGGAAAAAATAATACCAATAAAAAACATATTTTTATATCAATTGAAAGAAATCAATTGAAAGAGAAACAATCTTTTTACCAATTGATAACAATAGAAAGAAATGATACCATTGAAGGTAACTTTTAAACAAAATTTTTTTTTAAAGTAAATACTAAAATTATTTTACAATATAAATATCAATTTGAGAATAATACCAATTGAAGGTTATTGATACCAATATTGAAAATGTTAACATTTTTCAAAACAGAATATTTTTCTTCATAAAAGGTGGGAGTAAGATACCAATTGAAAATAATACAATTGAAAGATAAATCAAGAATTTTTCTCCCTTTTTTTGAAATATCAATAAAACTAATGTATAAACTTGTAAAGATACCAATTATCATTAAGAATATGAATCAACTTTAGCATGAATCAATTTATACTATGAAAACATATATGTATAAAGATTTTGATTTAGCACAAAAAAATCATATATATGTATGTATGATCAATTTAAATATCAATTGAAATATGATGTACATATATATATATATATATATATATATATTATATATATATATATATATATATATATAAATATATATATATATATATATATATATATATAAACATGAGTATACAAAAATGATATAGCAAAGGAATCATGTGTATAACTCATATATGCCACCATATTATGCACATGTATAAAAGATATCCATTAAGAGCATACAATACATGATTGTCCATCCAACCTTCCTTGGAAGGTAGAGGTTTTCAAAAGTAAGATTTGAAAATAATTTAGAATAGGTTGAAAACTCTAACTATTGAAGAATACGAAACTAGTTTTAAAAAATTTTTGAAAACTAGTACGAATTCCTTCAAGTAATGAATAAAAATAAAATTTATCTCATAAAAATATGCTAAATACACAATAATAGACGCTCAAAGAGCTATGAAACACAAAAATTCTCATGAATTCATAATCATGAGTAAACAAATGATATCGAGTGTACAAAAATCATGTAATAAATATAATCACGGAGATAAGACAATGAAGTTCAATCAAAACAAATGAAAAATCTTTTTTCATAAACAAGAAACCATCAAAAATAAACTTCAAGGTATATGTATGTATTGTTAAAACTAAATCATACATA
>JAVJIF010015709.1:0-103478 GCA_038442645.1 Agave tequilana
GGGCCTAAATCTTCTTGATTTGAGAATTAGACACATGGATGAAGGGATATGACAAACTTGTAATATTATAGAAGTATAGATCTTAAAGAGTCCATGAGAGTTCATCTTCTTCATCCTCTCCCTATAAGAGAAATCTCCATGGCAAGCCCTAAACCCCTCAAATTGAGATCTCTTCAACCTCTCTCTCCCAACCTCTCCCTCTCTCAATATGCCTCTCTCTCTCCCCCCTTCTCCTCTCTAGATTGGATTCGGTCACAGCAGCAGTCGCGGCTGCTGTGGCCGCCGGCGCGGGAGGCCGCCGGCACGGCCTAGAGGGAGGGGGGCAACAACCCCCTTCTACTCTCTCTCTCTCTCTCTCTCTCTCTCTCTCTCTGTGTGTGTGTGTGTGAGATGAAACCTAAAAAAGAAATCTATCTTTTTCCCCTCTCTTGATTTCTCTTTCTAATTTAGTTTCTTTCCTTTTCTCTTAGTGATGGTCGCCATGGCACCGCGGCAAGACAGAGGTTCAACGACCCGAAGAAGAGGAGATTTATGGTGAGGGAGATCTTTCTTGATGTAACACCCGCTCCCGGAATACGTACTTAGTTGCGTATTCAGATTTTTCGATCGTATTTTTCGATTTACTTCCTGTATTTATTTTGTGTTATGAATTCTTTATATGATCATTTTGGTTGGGCTCCGGATTCATGAACTCGGAGTAAGCCCTAGTCTGAACCGGGACCCGATCCTAGGATATTCCTCGATTTAGTCTTTCTGTAATTTAGATTTGACCATTTCAGTTTCAAACATTATTTTCTAATATTTTAGATTTTTATGATTTTCTAAAATTTTCTTGAATTAAATTGAAAATCTTCAAAACCGGTGTCGACCAGTGCCGCTGACCGATTCTCGGATTTTAATTTACAAACGAGTGGAATTACTAGAAACAGCATTTTCACATTATTTCTTAAATCACATTTTCTATCTAAATACTTTTCTGAGGATTTTAAGAATCTATCAAATCCGGCCAACCCGGTTTTATACCGGTATCGACGGTTGACTTTTGGATTTTTAATTTTAAAACGGAATTTTATTTCTGAAAATCGATTTCGTATTATTTCTCAGGGTGACGTTTTCTACCTCTGGGGTATTTTTGAGAATTTTTCTGGAACAGTCGATATTTCCCGACCTTATTATAATATTATTATTTTAAATCTTTTTTTTCTTTCTTTCCTTCTTTCTTTTCTTTTCTTTCCACCGACTCCACCAACGCCACCTCACCCCTTCATTTAATCCCTCTCCCATCCATCTCTCTCTTTCCCATCAATCTCTCTTTCTCTTTTTCCTTTTCTTTTTCTTTTCTTTTTCTTTCTCCTTCTCCTTTCTCTTCTTCTTCTTCTTCTCCTCCATTGGTGGCCGACACCCAACCGAGCCCCACCACCGCGCGCTCCGGCCACGTCGCCGGCAAGAGACCCCCAACTCCGGCGGCCAATCCTCTCCCCTCCATCTCCAACAACACACCATCTCCATCCCCCCATCTCCTTCCTCCTCAAAACCACCACAACTCCACCTTCTTCTTCTTCATCATCTTCCTCAAATTAGCCACCACCACCACATCTTCTCCACCCAAACACCCCCCCACAACACATAATACTCTCCTTCTCCTCCCATATCCCCCAATTTCTCCACCACCACCTCAAATCACCCCAAAATCATCTCCACCACCACCACAAATCTCTTCCTCCCCAAACCCAAACTCCCATTTTCCCCTCTCTCTCTTTTCTTTGGGGTGGCCGGCGCAGCAACCCCTGGCCGGCGGCCACCGAGGGCCGTCGGCGCCGCCCAGGCGAGGCCACGGCCAGGCCTCCTGGCCTGGCCGTGAGCAGTGAGAGGGGGGCAAACCGCCCTCCCCCTTTTTTTCTCTTTCACTCTCTCACCTCTCTCTCTCTCTCTCTCCTCTCTCTATAATCTCTCTCTCTTTGTATCTCTCTCTCTCACTCTAGTCCTCTCTCTCTCAACCGCCCCCCTCTCTCTAGATTCTCTCTCTCTCGTCTCTCTAATCTCTTTCTCTCTCTAGATCTCCCCCTTTTTTTTCCAAAACATGCGTCCCCCCTCACCCCTCTCCCTCATCCTTGCGTCTCTCTCTTTCTCACTGTTAATTGCTAGACGCGGAGTTTACCCCGCGTCTAGGTAATTCCTTAACGCGATCTTCGCGTTCTTGACATTGTAATAACGCGGCCTTCGCGTTCTTGCATCGACGCGACGCAGAGCCCACGTCCGCGTCCGCGTTCTTCTCGTGTCCTGACTTAAACGCGGGCTTAACCCCCCGTTTGTGACATCTACGAGACGCGACTCTCCCGCGTCTGCGACTCCCCTTCTTCATTCTCTCTCCTCCTGGTTCATTCTCTCTCCTCCTTTATATTGAACGCGTTGACGCGTTGATTTCCTGGATTCCAGAGATCAGGGATTTCACAGTATTTTTCGTATTTAGCGAGTGTCCTCGCTCCCTTCGTTCGATTTTCTCTCTTCGCTTTGTCGGATCGACTTGTATTTACATTATGTATCACTTGACAACTGATGTGTTATCATTTACCATGCTACTGCTGGACCTGGCACCTGCTTCTATTATTTTATCTCTTATCACTTGTTCCTTATTATGACATGACTTATAACCTGTCACCTGCCCGATCACTTGTCACTGTCATGATTAAAAACCTGATACCGTTATGATTACTCTCTACCCATGATTATCACATTACGGGAATGTAGTACTTGATCTCTTGTCATGAACCCCGTTATGCTTGTTATGTACTCCTGTTATGACCAGTTATGATCCTACTCATTCCTGTAATCCATCCGATAATTATTAATAAGCCATAAAAAGGATAACTTACACGGGAATGGGAGGAAGTGATGGATGCCGGTATGATGTCTTACTTATAGTAATGGAATACAAACCTGACGATTCGTGTTAGGGGGATTTCAGGCCCCCAGAAGATGCGTGTTAGGGGGATTTAAGGCCCCCAATGCTGTGTCTGTGGTCCACGGGCGGACGGGAACTACTATAAGTAGGAGCTATCAGTTCTTCATTAGCTTCCAATAATAACCAACCTCGACTTGCTTATATATGGATGTATGTGTGTTGAGTACACCAGGACACTACCTAGATATATGGGTCGATTACGAGTAATATAATAAAAGATGCCAACTATGTATCCGTTGTATGATTTGCCAAGAATACTTTCAATCGGATTTTACTTCGGATTTTCGGTTTTATGATTATTATACTATACTTGTTCATGTCCTGCCCTTCCACTTATATTCTATTCCACCGGTCTCCTGCTCTTATCTATCATATCATGAGTAGTTCCTGCCTGATATTACTTGTTATATATCTACTTACCCTTGCATGTCTGTGTTCACGACACGATTTTTCTAATGCATATTTATGATTTGGATTTATCGATACATATGTGCTTTATCTATGCTCGCCATCTGACTTTCGCATCACCACTCGCCGGGGAGTTCTGACTCCTCTGGATCCTCATGTTCAGGTTTTGGAGCTCGGAGCGTGTGAATTCTCACAGTTTTGATCAGAGTGGCGGAGCGGTAGCGTAGATCTCCAGCAGACCGTTCAGTGTCTCATCCTTCAGGCCCCTTGTTCAGCTCTAGAGTTTTCTTTTTGTAAACTCGTGAGTGCTTTTTGTACTGTTCATTCTTGTACATCTCTTTGTACTCTCGCATTTGCGCCTATCGGTGATGTAATATTGTGTCACATCTGATGATAACTTTGTTATTATACTCGTATGTTGGAATGTATAATGCACCACGTGCTTCCGTACTCTGATTCTTGCCTGTACTGATGTTTAGCGTATATACGTGAGGGTATTTCTGACCTACATATATACGTCGCAGTAACGTCTCCGTACCCGCAGGATCGGGGCATTACACTTGATCTAGTCTATTTTGTTTTCTTCGAATTTTTAAAAACAATTCTCATGATATGTAGTGATTAACTTGTACCATGTAAGGAAGTCTTCAATTATGTTTTCTCATATTTTTCTTGTAAAATTCTGGACAAAACAATCATTTCGAGTAAAATAGTGGATCTTCCTTATAGGTGCAGAAATCTGTTAAATATCATAATCTGTAATATTGGGCTCAGTTCATTAGTGTGTTAAGGCTAAATGGTACCGTATTATATACCGTTGAAAGAAAATCGAGTCACTTTCCAACAGTTCATACCATGTCGCTTTTGGACTCCTGTACCTTATATTATGACTAAAATATTGTATGTTTGATCGAAACTGTCGTGCTGCAGAACTCATTCACGACTGATGGGTTTCTGAATATTTGGAGCAGTTTAGTTAAATAAAACTTATCATGTAATATATCAATGAAAAAGTAGTGGAGTCTAGTTTTAATAAATTTTTTCTTGTTCCATTTCAATATGTAGAATAAAAGTTATTATAAAACTCCATTGGTGTCCGAAAAAACTGAGCCACAGAAATGTATTTAAGTAATAGTTCATGACTAATGACCACTGCTAAGTCAAACTACATTATAATATGTGATATATTGTCTAAGAGATATATAAAGCTATAAGACCCACCTTTCAGTGGTTTATGTCGTGTCCCGTTTAGATGTATGTGGTAAGATTTTGTCAAAACACTACGAGTAGATTGAAGAATTTTCGTCAGAGTTGAATGGTGTAATCCATGAATTTAGAATTTTGAGGTAAGGTTTGAACCCTGATCTAATAACAAAATTGTAAATTATTTCTTACTGAGAAGCTAACCATATGTGGGTTACGAATATGTAACCGTTAATTAAGAAGAAGAAGATGTACGCCAAGTATAATACGTCATAATTGGAATCAAGATACTCGCAACAATGCTAATTGTGTACATAGGAGTCCAATTATAAGTTATGCTAGTAAATTGCAATGAATGTGGGTTATCTAACCAATCATGCATGATTGTTGCAGACGTTGCTCATGATAGAGAGACTTTGTGTGGACTTTTAATTGAATTTTAGAACCATTGAAAAGATCAAAGTATTGAGGTGAAGAGTGGCACTGATATTATAATTAAATTACAAACTAGGAAATTCAAATATTTCCAACCAAGTCAAGAAATTGAGATACATGTTTGAACATTAGAAGTAATAAAATATACAATAGCCTTTCATCATACTTTAAATCGCTCAGAACTCTCTACAAAACTATCATTTATATATATAGAAGATGGATTTAGAACATTCCTAAGCTGACACAAAGGAAACAAGAACACACTAACCATGATGCATCCCTCAAGCGAGGATAAGCCAAGTTGATAATAGCAGGCGATGATATTCTTCTCTGACTTCCCATTGTTGAAGGTACACGATTTGAGAATCTGAATTTTGACATGTTGATGAATTGCGATAAAAAAAAACTAGGATTTCATGCTGATGTTAAAACATATAGTTTAGCAAACAATATGCATGTTCCTACGCAACATAAGAGTTTTATTTAAAAGGAAAACTATGAATTCTTATAGTATCTTCTTCGCTCCTGGTTCTATCTTCTTGAGCATGAACGAGTATTCCTCAAATACATTACATTGAGCACCTATACTCTACGTAATGAAAATCTCAAGAATAGGTAAAGAGACATTGCAACTCAAGGATACATATATCATGACTTGCCTTGTTTAGATGATAGGCGCTCTAGTCTCGCTATTGAAAAATTATAGCTATGGATTCCTAAAAGCTGAATGACTTCCTTTTCTTCTTGGTACGATTGTTTTTTCTTCTCTTTTCTCAGAAGTGAGGATTTTTTTATAATGCTCACCATTTTCTAATAAATTCATCGATTCCTTTTGGAACTTTGACTTCTTAAGGCATCAGCGTATCAATAAAAACAATTAGAGTAAGTAGATAATAGAATATTGCAAGAAAACCAAAGTCTACGTTCAAAGCAACTATATATCCACTAATATTCAGAGGGAATTCTTAGAGCCATCAACTTCACCATCAGCAAATACATGGTAGTAGCGGTTATAAACCATGGTTCCCCCTCTTATCATCTTTCCAAATAAGTTTTGACCTAGCAAATGTTATTATTATTAGATTGAAGGTTGAAAATTAAATATGAAGAGACAAGAAATTGTAGGTTTTGACCTAGCAAATGTTAAATAAGTTAATGAGAAGCTCATATTTGCATTGACATGTCATGAGCTGAGTTTAGAGTGGTCAATTGAATGTGCTTTGTTTAGCTTTGCTCATTTATGCTCCCTCTCATACAGAATCATGAGCTAGCTAGCAAATTCTTGATGCCAAGTAGCATGTTAGAGTCTCAAGATATACTTCATTTCTTACACTTCTTGAAACAACCATTCTCTGCTGATTTAACTTCCTCTTATTGTCAAGAAGAAGGAATGGACTCTGATATTGAATATGTATTTGCAGCATTATTTGGATGGTGGTATTTTGAATTTTGGCCAAAGTGTGTGCTTTATAGAGCTGTCAAGATTGGGAGATCATTTCATCAACTTCGGAAATTCACACCAGTAACATTGCAACTGTGTCCAAGCTTTAGGAGGCATAAACCTAGTGATGTCGCAGCTTCTGAGATTTTTGTTACATCTTGTATTGGTTTTCTGATACATCCTAAAGATACCAGTACGTCAACTTGAACCCCATTAGTTGTGGACATGGGTTTCATTCGAGTGCCAACATGTCTTCTGTAGATGTAAGTGGGGAGTCTGAGACTTTCAATGCCAAAACCTCTGGCTGTGACAATCCATGCTCAACAAATGTTCAAGCTACTCCAGATATTGTAAGGAAACATGCGCACCATGTCTATGATGCCATCGCTTCCCATTTCATTGCCACACGATTTGCTGAAATGGCCAAAAGTTGCCGGATGTCTGAATTCTTTGAGCCCTGATTCTGTTATTTTAGATGCTGGTTGTGGAAATGGAAAGTACTTGGGATTCAATCCCAAATGTTTCTACATAGGGTGTGACATAAGTCCGTCAGCTGATAGATATATGTGGATATATAGTTGTTTTGAACGTAGACTTGTGGGTTTCTTGCAATATTCTATTATCTACTTGCTCCAGATTGTTTTTATTGATACGCTGATGCCTTAAGAAGTCAAAGTTTCAAAAGGAATTAATGAATATATTAGAAAATGGTGAGCATTATAAAAAAAAAGCCTCGCTTCTGAGAAAAGAGAAGGAAAAACAATCGTACGAAGAAGAAAAGGAAGTCCATATACAACAACACCACGACTAGAAACACTAACATGGATGAAAATTTTATTTAGACTTACTATGGATGCCATTCAGCTTTTAGGAATCCATAGCTATAACTTTTCAATAGCGAGACTAGAGTGCCTATCATCTAAACAAAGCAAGTCATATATATGTATCCTTGAGTCGCAATGTCTCTTTACCTATTCTTGAGATTTTCATTATCTAGAGTGTAGGTGCTCAATGAAATGTATTTGAGGAATACTCGTTCATGCTCAAGAAGATAGAACCAGGAGCGAAGAAGACACTATAAGAATTCACAGTTTTCCGTTTAAATAAAACTCTTATGTTGCGCAGGAACATGCATATTATTTGCTAAACTATATGTTTTAACATCAGCATGAAGCCCTAGTTTTTTATTATTGCAATTTCATCAACATGTCAAAATTCAGATTCTAAGCCTGTGTGCCTTCAACAATGGGAAGTCACAGAAGAATTTCATTGCCTGCTATTATCAACTTGGCTTATCCTCGTTTGAGGGATGCATCATAGTTAGTGTCTTCTTGTTTCCTTTTGTGTCAGCTTAGTATAATCTTGTTTGCACTCTGTCTCTCTCTCTAAACTCTAGTGTTGACTATCTGCTTGTACTTGGACATTAAGCAACTTCTCATGATTCTGCTCTTTGTTCTGCTGTAGGTTAGCTACTGGTATTGAGAATACATGTGTTTATAGGTCATGTTTACAAATATTTGCTCCTTTTTAGTTGTTTCTTGGTTTCTCTTGCAGGTTTTACTTCCTACGCGCGGTGTATCATGTAGACATTTTTGTTGTTTCCCGTTGCAATGTTAATTGAATGGTACAACCATCAAGCCTTCTCTTCTGTACTTTTTTTGCGGCTAACATTGTAATCCTCTGATTTGTCGTTGCTCGATGAACAAAAATCTAAGTTTTATTTTTCAGAAATAACTGGGGAACCTCACATTGTGAGATGTATTTCGTTCTTTATTTCTATAATTTGTCAGATGGAAGCCTTCTTGTTGGGTATACATCAGCAGGATATAATTTGGTTACATGGGGATCAGGTACTGGTTGTCCAAATATCAATTAGCGAAACAAAATGATAAAACCTATCATCTTAAACTTGACATTGGCAGGCATTTCCTCTTCAGAAAGTCGTAACGGTTACAAATTATCAACCATGGGGTAACTTCCCATGCAGAGGTATTCACTCATAATTTGAAAGTGAAAATATACTGCATAAGAAATTGAGATCTTCTATGATATATGCAATGCAGCTCGGATACCAGTATAGCATCACAAATTATACAGATAAGAAGGGCAGAAACGGGGGAATCCTGTTTGCCTGAGTGCAGAAATGGATTCCAAGAGACAAAATAAAAGATACAGAGACTACAGCATGTGTTACAAAGACTTAAATGATGATGAGTCTGGACCGAAACAAGCAGCAAGTTTTCTGTGATTGACACATTTGCAGGAATATATCGTCAGTCATTGCATTTGTACATCAAACAAATCCCTGAAGTGAAACTATCTTCTCAACAACTTAGATTCAATTAACTGTAATGAAGCCGTCACATTAACAAACAAAAAGAATGGCCATCGCCACAAGTATCACAAAAAGGTTTCAACGAGTTTTTGGTATTGATGTTAGCTGAAAGTTACTTTTGAGTGTAATTGCATGTTGAGAGGTAAATAAACCAGAAATACACTAATTTGGGGGGTAATGCTAGCCGTTTATGCCCCAATCGTATGGCTGGTATGTCACCCGCAACTGATTGCCTGCAAGCAAATCCAGTAGATTTTGGGACTTGGATGGTTCGAGGTAATTTGACAAATGTTTCATTACCTCTGCTTCATTCTTTCCGAAGTCTGCACTGTACCTGAAAAAAAACATACACAGGAACTCGTCAGAATTATCAAAGCAGTTCATCAAACTGGATGGCCATTCCATGATAGTTCTATCCTTCAAAATTCAACTTTTCACATACTGTTACACCTTAAAGTTTCATTTAAGTGCATATCCTTCTAGAGCCTAAAGTGAAGACGATGAGTACAGTCGTAAGTCATTAAACTTTTGCTAAGAGACCTCGGTCTTTTACAAGCTCAGTACAACAAGAGACGGCCTTTTCCCTCCACTCATGAAGTTTCCATCTCAATACATATCCTTCTACAACATAGAAGTCAGCAGCATGTTTGCAGTTGAACGGGTTTTCTTACTTGCTCAGAACCAGTGTTGCTAGATTCACACATCATACGTTTTGGTTTGTCGCCTGGAAGTACGACAAGGGTAGGATTAATCAGATCTGTACATGTGCTCGTGATGAACTTGAAAGCGCCCGCTTGGTCATTCCGATAATTATGCATGTCTTATTCAAACAAGAGGCACATTTGTATATTTAAAGACAAAATCAAGGATAATGGTAATAGAAAGTTTCATATTTTATTAGCTACGAAGCAAACTGAAAGAAATCTCTGATCTAATACTTGTTCAACAAAATAAAGAAGCCATCTACTTCAATTGAAAAACATTATCACAGTTCTATTAAAATTTAAAATATCAAACTCCAAACTCCAACTTCAAAGTCCCATCATAGTATAACTCCCAAAAACTGCAACTAAGCCTCAAATAATAAAGAAATAAATACTAGAGAAAAATACATCAAATATCTCTTCCTTGTAGTTCTTAGTTAGGCTGCTGTTTTTAGCTATCCAGATTGGAAATAAATCAAGAATTAGATATCAAGAACTGGTTCAAGATTTTAGGGCTTTTGGTCAGGATAGATGGGGGTTACTTTCAGGTTATAACCCTCTACTTTGCTCATCTGAATGCTTAATAAGATTATTAAGATAGAAAACAAATGTTGTGTGACTGCTGTGTTCATCATTATTAAGTCGTGAGCTTTAGCTGTAGGGATGGTGGAGGATAGAATAGCGATACATGTGTTCACCACCGTATTTGTCCAATCAAATTAATACTTAGTTTGAACATTAGATGACAGAAGAACATTTGTATGCCTATTTTTTGACATAGGTGCTATATGAAAGTTTTGGGTCCTTGGGAATGGTGTCTTCACGCAAAACCAATTACTACTTCCCTTGAAAAAAGGAGAGAACATGAGATTCTCTTCACTGACAAAGTAAATGACTGCATCAGTTTTCCTAACTTCATGGGCTTGTAAAGCATGCACATCCATACATTGAATTCTTGAAACTGGATACTTTTTAATCAAGAAACTAGTGTTTTGATTAATTCATACCATCTGATGATGCTGCTTGCTGACGCTGTCCTTGCCTCAGCATCCACAAGAAGGCCTCCATTCCGTAGAAAATTGCGAGCAGCCTCCATCAGTTCCATGTCAATATTGCCCGGGGAGTAGCACCTAAGTGGAGGACCAGATATGCTGCCACATACTAAGGCGAAGTGAACAAGAGGTTCCATGTAAGGAAGAGCCACCTGAAACATTAAAGAACCATGGAGTTCAGAATTGAACGAAAGCTTGCTCCTGAATGGTAACGTCAAGCTATGATAACAGTTCATTTTTACTCATAACACAAATATAATAGGATCAGTGGTTTTTTTTTAATTTCTTTCTATTCTTGTCTTTTTGCCAGTTTTGGGCGTGTGGCTGGATCTGGTGGTGGAGGGAAGGGAAGGAGGGAGGGAGACCAGATGGACTACAGTCACCTCAATAAAGCTTTACACATTTTCCCATATATTCAGCCAACACGAGCAGAATGGCTCATTGTACAATGATTTTCTTTGCTTTTTGTTTATTCAGCAATGTAATTATTGCTACATTCATGAATCACAAGTCGCACACAATCCTTGCAACAAATCACATCAAATATACAGCATAAGGGCAGCTCATGGAACTTCAAGATCACAACTGGATTTTCAGCTTTACTGAGTCTCGCAATAGATCAGATTCCCTTCTGCTTTTTGATATTGTGCATGACTCTTGCTCAAATCTATTCATGTGAAATGGCGTGCACGCGTCTTTGTGGTTTTCTTTCTTTTCAGTTTTTTTATGCAAAATTGTGTCTTACAAGTTAATAATGTTAACCATGCAGTGAATCTACTTTAAGGTTAGATAACATAATTTCATAATTATGTAGTAGTGGTTCATAGTCATCCTCATTTCAGTGGAGATGGCCTTGGATGACCACATGCCTACCAGAATTGAAGGAAGATTGAACTCCGTTTTATATTCAGAATGCAAGGTCTTTACTGTAATATAAAACATCAAGGAAAATGTAGTTTCCACAGAAGTGCCCGTACATACATAGTTTTAGAACAGAGAGAATTTCATTTTACCTTGAAACGCATGTCTTTTGGTCCAAAAGGCTTGGAGATATTGTATGGAGGACGTTGGTTAGCCCTTAAGACACCATTCTGAATGGCTGATAGAGAATAGGGGCATCCACCAATGACATACTTGAACTCTCCAAATAGCTTTTTTCTATCCATAGCTCCCGTAGGAAAACCCCATGATAATATTGCATGGATAGCCATCATGTTATATAGGTTTATGAAGAAGGCGAGCTTCTCTTCCCTTGATATTTTATCCAATTCCACCCTCTGAAGCTCCTCTATAATTCTCAAATACCTACACAACATTCATCAGTCCAAATGATATTCTACTTCTAGTTAACAACTCTTAACATACATTTAGACAGAACTATAAACTCATAGAGACCCAAGTATCTGGGAAATCATTGATTTAACGGAAAACAGAAAAAATCAATTTCCTTCATTCAAATGTTACAGAGATTGACGGTGATAGAGATTGATGATATATGTATGCAAACTGTACATATACAAGATTTCTACCAAAATTCACACCCCGCGCCCCCAAGCACCACCAAGAAGAAAAAGTCGAAGAAAAAAGAGAAAAAAAAAAAAAACACACACACACACACACACACACACAACAACACAACAACAACAACAACAATAATCATGGGTAGGCAGGTAATATAGGAGGTTTAGACTAAGGAGTTCAAACTAGGTAAACTAGAGTGAGGAAAAGAGTTTGAAATAAATAGTAACCTTCAATCATGGCCAATTATGGACAAATTTATCATTATTTGCTTTCTTTTTTAGATAGTACAAGCCTATACAAGAGCTAAAAGTATTTACATTCGCAGAGATCACTACTAGAAAGAATTGTTATTGAAATAAAGGTGTATCCCCTTTGGTTCTTCTCTGCTTCTTAAATGTTATTCTAATGAATACCATTTTTCTGCAATTTCAAAAAGAGCAATCAATTAGCTCCATAAAACACCTGTTCCTCATTTTGAATCCAAAACTTCCGTCTGTCCGAGTAAAATAGCAATCCTTCCACACACCAGATTGGAATGATGCGGATTACAGCATCGAAGTCCAAAATCAAGCATAAGATATGTTCAGTCCCAGTTTCAAACATCATTTTCTGTAGGGTCATTGGGACTTTTCTTCTTCATTATTTTAAAGGATTTAATTGCAAAAACCAAAAATTAAAACATTGGAATTGGAGTTGAATGCTCAAATTATCGGATTTGCATATATCCCCCTGAGAGTAAATAATAAGTTATCAAATATCTCCTTGTGGTGTTAAAATATAAAACACAATCCTATTGCAACACATGATGAATAGATAAACATGTGAAACATGTGGGACACCTGACTCATTGGGACTGTTCTGCAATGTGATGCGAGCAAAACATGTTAACTTCTTCTCCTTACAACTATCAGGAAAGGGACTATACACTTGCATGCCCTCCCTCCACTTAACAAGTATAGGCAAAGGAAATACACAGTCAGCTCAATAAAAACTTTGACCACATTACTGGATAGCAACCATGAGCAATCTTGGATGCTCTTTCACCTCATTCCCTGTCTCTAACAATTATCAGAAATTGAACTATAGTATACTGATGTGAGCTCAAAACTATTTCGGCTTTCGGGTGTCATTTTCGCAATCTGAGTCCTTAATTTATTTTCTAAATTTTAGAAGGGCTTTCTTGCAAAATTGAATGTAAATTTAGCATGAAAAAAGCCTAGGGTAGCTAAGATTTCTAAATTGGTCTAGATTACAATTGAAGATAATAATCATAATATACTAGGAGTTAAAATCTGATCCAAATAAAAAGAATTAAATAAGGTAAATTAGTTAGCATTTTTAAATTAGTTTCGTAAGTCAATTAATTTACTTGTCGGTTAGATTTGTTCCTTTCAACTGATTAAATTAATTTGTTAGTAAGTTGTTCCAGGTTAAGATCAAGTCTTCACCATTATATACATTTGAAGAATATTAAAAGGCTTGTAATCAGTTTTGATGAATAAGGGATGAATTGTTGTTCCTTTGTAGGTTAAAGATCTCAAGTTTATCTATTTTCCCCTCTTCCTCTATTGTGTTTATGCTCTTTCCACTACCGGCGACTCTAGGATGGTTAATAGTATCAGACTCATTGTTACCAAGTACGTGGATCGCTTTGGTAGGTGTTATGAAAACAGGTACAGAAAACATGAGTAATAACACGGTACAGTAGGAGTAGCATTCATTGGATCACTTAGTTGGAACGAAATATATTTTTCATTTGTCCAAAAACGCAGAATGATTTTCAAATGGTTGTGTGTGTGAGTGTGTAAAAGCAGGTTACGGTAACACTCCCCTAAGGGGAAGGTTCAAGGTCTAATTCTAGAAGTTGTCGAATGGGGAGTTGGCTTAGGTATATAGTGAAGTGTGTGTGTGTGTGTGTGTGTGTGTGTGTGTTTTTTTCCTTCTTCAACCTTAGTTTATAAGGTTTTTCTTTATTCTTTTTTTTTTTCCATTTTATTACTCTGTAACCCATATTATGCTCTGATTCACCAATTTTACCAGTCTGGGTCGCAAATGTATCACGAATTGGAACACACATGCGGAACAAAAATCGTGAGGGGTTTGACGAATTCGGTCCTGATCAGACCCCAACTAGGCTATCTTTTTGTACCCTTTCCAATTAATGCAAACAATAGAAAAAATCACTTGCTTAAGTGAGGGATTGCTATCCTTAAGAAGAAGATCAATGATCTCTACAACCTGATTCAAGACAGTTTTGTTGCCACTTCATGGCCTTCATCTTCCACTGATGACGTGTTTGATAGCATTATGAAACTCATTGAAGAGAGGTTCTCATTCGAGCATCATCTTCCTCCACTCTTGTCATCAATGACATACAACCACCCACCCTACTATTGTTGAAGATGAACAAAGTAAACCAACACAAGAAAACTTGACAGCGAAAGACACTGATCCCGAGCCTAAGCCAACCTATCTAGAGCCACACTAAAGAATTCCTACATTGATTGAAGCTAAGTTCGAGTCACCTTCACCTGTTACACAAAAAATGTGTAACTGATCAAGATTGTCATTTCAGATCCACTTCTGATAATTCGCCTTTTGGTCAGGCGTGTTTCATCTCTATCAATCACATGACATCCTGCCCTTGATTACTAGTTATACTTTTTAATCTGTTGATCATTCGAGCTGTGCTAGTTGGCCCACGTCATCAGCTTTATGAGACCGTTGGAACAAGGAGATGCAGCAAGATAGACTCATGGGTGAGTCAACAAGGAGATGCAGGATCAAAAACTGTTTTCCAGTTTAAAGAGGTTTTTCCTCAAATTTTTTATTCCTTAATTTACTTTGTATACTTTACGAGGAACTTGCAAAACAGGCAAATTAAGATAAAAACAGTTTAGGGCTGATAAGATTTTTAAACCGAATCAAATTAGAATTGTGGATAATATTCAAGGAATTACAATCGGATCCAAACAAAAGAATTTAAGATAAGGTAGGCAGGTTAATGGTTTCCTAAGTCAATTAATTTGTGTGTTAGTTAGATTTCTTTCTTTCAGCTGACTAGAGTTTTTATTTAGTAAGGTGTTATAAGTTCTGAGTCACCTTCACCTGTTACACAAAAATTTCAAGTGTCACAACTGATGAAGTTTGTCATTTCAGATTCACTTCCGATTATTCGCCTTTTGCTCAAGCGTGTTTCATCTCTATGAATCACATCCTGCCCTTAATTCCTAGTTATACTTTTTAATATGTCAATCATTCGAGCTGTGCTAGTTGACCCACGTCACGTCGTCATCAGCTTTATGGAGACTGCTGGAACAAGGAGGTACAGAAAGATAGACTGACTCATGGGTGAGTCAACAAAAAGATGCAGGATCAAAAACGATTCACCAGTTTAGAGAGGTTTCTTGCATTTTTTTTATTCCTTAATTTACTTTGTATATTTTACGAGGATGTTGCAAAACATGTGAATTAGGATAAAAAAAAAGTTTAGGCTGATAGGATTTTAAATTGGATCAAATTAGGATTAAGGATAATATTCTAGGAGTTAGAATCTAATCCAAACAAAAGAATTTAATATAAGGTAGGTTGGTTAGTGGTTTCGTAAGTCAATTAATTTGTGTGTTAGTTAGAATTCTTTATTTCAGCTGACTAGAGTTTTTATTTAGTAAGTTGTTTTAAATATGCGTCCGGTCTTATTCATTTTTATGCATTTAAATCCTATTAAAAGCTAATCTATGATAATTGTAGTCAGTTTTGATTAATATAGATTGAATAGTTGTTCTTTGGAGATTGAGGTCTCAAGTCTAATTTGTTTTCCCCTCTTTCTCTACCGTGTTTCTCTACCGTGTTTCTCTTCTTTCTCTCACCAGCCTACAGTATATGCAATCAACTCGTTGAACATTTTGACTTGCAAAAACAAGAGGACGTTGACGACTTCTGGAGATCCAGTGAGCACTCTCTCACACAATGGATTAATGAATGTTAGCATGTTACAAAAACTTTACTGTGACTGAGGTAATTAAAGCATTAGATGGGGGAAAAAGAATCCTGTAAATCAAGAGTATCAATTTCTAAATGAAAATTCAGTTTATGAGTTTATGAAACCAACCTTCTATATTCCTCACAACCATGAATACTTTTGTAATCAACATGTCTTCCGTCTTCACTTACATACGCTTCGAAGATTGCAAAAGACAGAAACCTTAATCTTGACGCAATTTCAGTAATACGCTTAGGTTTTAATTCATTTATGCCCCTTGTCATGTTGTAGCAATTAGTCGAGATTAAAGGATCATGCTCCAAGAAACGATACAAGTGGTTGCCATCTTCAAATATATTTTCACTGCAGCAGTGTAAGCATATATATTAAAAATAAAATAACAAGTTTAGTAAGTAAAATAGCCCACTGACTAGCCCATCTCTGCAGAAAAAAAAGGTACATAGCAAAAGGCTTCGAAGGCTTACTCTAGAACATGCCGAAAAAAGTGCGCTTTTACAAGTTTTCTTCCAAGATTTACTGCCTGTAATGGGAGAGATAATGATTAGTCCACAGAGACATACTAGAACCGGCTTTATTATTTTTACAGGTAATGTGATCTGCAATTGAGGAAAGAAATATGTAAGTGTTTTACTTTGAATAAAGAAACATGTCCCAAGTTTTTAAACAACTATGAAATTCTTTAGCATTGTAGTTACTGCATATAATTTTAGGAGTAGGCTAGTGATGGAAGAATTCATCTGTAAACACGAGACCCTTAAAACACCAACTTCAAGGGAATGAATAAACATACAGCTTCGCAGAAAAGTAAATCATTATATGTTACCGGCTTACATCTGAATTACCATTTAAGTACCTATGTCTATTGTGCACGGAGCACACGTATGCTTGATATTCCTCCAAAAAAAGAAAACTCAAAAAGAAACTAGGAAAAGATGACCACTATACAAAGCAGGTAGTGCCTACCTGTTATGAATCTATAAATAACTGGCATCTAAAAAGTAGTGATCTGTGTTTAAATAGGTTAATTACATATAAATAAGAATCCAGAGATCAAAGAACCAAATTTCAATAGCCTGTTCAAAAGAAAGGACAACCAACTTTGTTAAGCCACACGCTTGACAGTCAACTTACCTCTTCTCTTTCAAAGTCCTGATCGTGTGACAAGAAATCCACAGCATCAGATCCAACAAAACAGCTGCTGAACCTCCGAAGCTTGTAGAACCTATCACTGAAAGCAATTGACTCTTTCATCTTTTTGACGATTGAGGCCAACTCATCCACCCTCCCACTAGCAGAGACATCATCCTCGCCAGGAAAAGGTGGCAAAGGAGCTTCGTTTGATGGTTCCTCATGCATGAGAACTTTAATTTGCTCATCAAGCTTACCAGACTCAGCCATAGCCTTTAGTTCACTCCACCCTCCTACAATCAAGTCATTTAAGTACAACCTTGGAAGAGCAGAAGATCCAGTCTTAGTCTCCAGTTCCAACTTTCTACCAGGGTAGATATCCACATTAATTTCAACAAAATGTAGCCCCTTCTCACGCAAAAGTGACCTGACCTCTTTCGATTCTTGACAACCCAACATTGTGTATAAGATAATCCTCCCCATCATAACTGGTCCTTCATCTGTTCCCTCCACAATGACATTCTTTTCTTCCTCATCTGGTCCAACAACATCCTTTCCACCTGAAAGGCGGCGAAGAACAGTCGAAACTGCAACTGCTCCTTTCATCTTAACAAGATTTTTCAGTGCAACAGCCTTTCCATTCCAAGTAGTCGGCGAATCTGGATAGAGATCCAAGGTTTGGCTAGATGGACTCTTTCTTGCTTCCGCTTCAGGAGCCTCAGTTCCGTCAAAGACGGGGTCAACTTCCTTAACCTCAATAATGTCTTCTATTGTCTCGCTCACTTCATTCGATCTTTCAGAGGCCATGCCTATCTCTTCCTCGACAAGAATGTCCTTTGTTATCATGCTCATTTTCTTCAGATTCTCAGAGTCTGAGTCACTATTTTTCTCTGCTTCTTCAGCAGGTTGGCTTTTTTTGTTCAGTTTCTCAGAGTCAGAATTACTTTCCTCGTCTACAACGTGAATATCCTGTGAAGTATGGCTTTTTTTGTTTGGACTCCCAGAGTCTGAATATCCATTGACATTCTTCGAGCCTGGACCTAAATCCTTGTCTACATTATGAACTTCCTCCCTAATATGGCTCATTTTGTTTGGATCCTCAGAATCAGAATCACTCTCCTTCTCTACATTTTCAGCAGTTTGGCTATGTTTGCTCATATTCTCAGAGTCTGAATCACTCCCCTTATCTATAACATGAACTTCCTCTGTAGTATGGTCATGGCTCGATTTCTTCCCTTCATCAGAATATGAACCAGTCTCCTCCACATTGTGAGTATTTTGGCTCATTTTGTTCGGCTCCTCAGAGTCAGACTCATTCTCTTTCTCTTTAGCGGGGATTTCCTCTGAAGCATGGCTCATTTTACTTGAGCTGTCAGCATCCGATCCATTCCCCTCCACTGCTTTGTCAGAAGTCTTGCTCATATTCTTTTGATTCTCAGAGCCTGAACCGCTTGTTTCACCATGAACTTCATGCTCATCCTCACGCGGCCTGTTTTCAACTTTTTCTCCGTCAACACTAGCTCTCTGACAACCCTCTGAACTAGTCGATTTAACCAAGTCTTTCTCATCTTTATTCGTATCCTCGCCCTCCATGGTACCAAAATATGTAAAAAGCAGGAGAAATCACAGCGCCATGGGCTCTAAAAGTTGGGAGTTCAACAAAATCGACCTGAAAGGCAATTATCATCATCTCTTACAAAAAGTCTAGTGAAAAACAGCAGTCAATTATTTTTGAGAAAGAGGCCAGAGGTCATCCTCTGGCACACGCACCCATCCCTAATTACCCAAGTTAAGTCCCCCCGTTCAACAAATGCAGAGATTGAACCTGGAACCTCTCCTCGCGAGGAGGGCTCTTAGCAATGGGCTAACCCGCAGGTTTGAAAAATAGCAGTCAATGCAAGCAAAATACAAAACCATCATGAAACTAAATTATCGCATTAAGGGTTTGTTTGGTTTTTGAGTTCAGATATAGAAATTTGTATGGACAAATTTCTAGAGGGTTTTGAAATAAGAAGCAAGTTTGTCACATAATTCTTCCCAAAAATGTGCATCAAAAAACTGAAGTATCTGCTCATAATCTCTCTCTCTCTCTCTCTCTCTCTCTCTCTCTCTCTCTCTCTCTCTATGTCACTTCCAAAAATTAAAGATCCCTAAAAATCTTTTTGATACAATTTTCACTGATGATCACATCAAGAGCCACACAAATCTCTTACAAACAGGAAGGTCTACGAGAACTAAAAAAATGTAATCTTTTCCTCTTAATAGCATCGGTTTGAAAATTTGAATTCAAAAAGGGGGGAAACAGCATCGTCTACGAATAAACAAACGCATGAACAAAGAAATTACAAAGGAGATCAAGAAACTAACCGATCAATTAGAAAAACCTTTCCGATCGCACAAAATCCACCGAATCGAGAGTTTTAGGGATTTAGATGAGAAAAAAGAGAGAAAAAGGGGGAAATGGAGAAACAAATGAGGAAAATAAAATTTTGAAAGGGGTTGAATTTAGTGAGATGAAAATATAAAGATTTAGAGTTTGAAGAGAAGAAACTCACATTGAATTGATCTAATGAATATTTTTCCTTTTTCTTTTCCTTTTTCGCTTTTTTTTTTTTTTTGTTTTAGTTTTAGTTTTTTTTTTTTTTTTGGTTCTTCGAGGACTCGAGAAGCGGGAAGGGCGGGGCGAGGAATGTATGTCCTCCACTCCTACTCCTGCATGGTGGGTGGGGCCCACCTTGCCTTTTTTACTACGAGTATTAAGTTTCCTTTATAATATTTTCTGAGGGAAAATAATTTCATTAGAATTACTGTTTTCTTTTTCTTTTTCTTTTCTTTTTCTTTCTTTAAAATATATCACACTCAAAACTTTAGAGGAACTAATTTGATTGGAATTATTGTACTTTTTATCGATAGACCATAGTCCCATTGTTCTAAGTTTGGTTTTTAATTATTTCACATCAGAAAATAGATTTTTTGTTCAATCTTTTATTTTCGTTAATTATTGAATATTTCACCATCAATTTATTAATTTAGAAAATAATAAAAAATAATTATGTACTGAAAAATCATAAAATTATTTTCTGTCCTCCCCTTCTAAAAAAAATATCCTTATAGTTTGCATAACTTTTAATTTGAATTTATTTATTTTTGATGAGATATTAGAAGAAACCGACCTACGTGAATCGGTCACTCTGAGTTGATTCAGTAAACTTGGGAATGTGCTCTAAAGAAATTCTTTTTAGAATACTTTTGCATGTAGATCATGAGATCATGTGTTTTTTTTTCCTATTCCAGCCTGGACCAAATAAATTAGCATACACATATTTACAGGAGAGTGGCTGAGATCTAACCTTAAATGAAAGAAGAATTGTTTCCCTGCTGGTCATATTTTGTTTTATTATTTTTCTTTCAAAAACTGATTATTTCTTCTGTATTTTTTAAAGATTTTTCTTCTTCTTCTTCTTCATTTTTTTTCAAAATTTCAGCTACGATGCTCTGTGGTTAAGTAATAGTCTTCCAAAGTTTTCTATATACAATCAGAACAATAATTCTCCTTTTAGAATCAGATAACATGGTTTTGAGACGGGATTTTGGCTGGACCCTTATATTAACTTAATTAGCGAAAAGCTCAATTAGATTTTTTTTTTCATAGGAGCCTAATTTTTCTTAGCGGGCGTTATAGACACGTGTCGAGCGAGAATGCGGCTATTCACACTCACAAAATTGCTTAACACACTTGTATACTTGATACACTCACAAAATTTCTAAACACACACTCTCCACTTTCTCTAAACTATCTTTTTCATTTTAAATTAATTATTTTTTAAATACCAATTCTACCCTACCCTCCCTCTAGCAACAAGACAATCATCTCTCCTCTCTCTTAATGTGTGTTAATTAATTATATAGTTAGAGATTAATTAAACAGACTTCGAGTAAGTTTGATGTTTTAAGCTGGTTTGAGACTTACATCTAATCCATATATGTTTCTGAGTACATCGTTAATGCATTTAAACTAACATGTTTAGACAAATAAAAATTATTTTTGTAGAAAGAAATGCAAAAAAAGGAATGCTAAATCAAAATCCCGATCGACTAAGAAACAAAAGACAACTAAGTAATCCAACAAAATTTCTATCTAAAATAAGAGAATGATTAGAATTTGAGTTAAATACATTAAAAGGAACAAATTTTTCAGGAAAACAATATTTTAATGCATTAGAATATAACACATCAATTGAGGATGGTACTAAAAGGCGAGCGCATCAAATTAATTTTTATGTGTTTCTATTATCTTATGTCTGTGTTGTACAGGTTAGCAAAAAATATTTCCACTAAGTTCGCTATTTTTAAGAAGATCAAAAGAAAATGACAATAACTCAATTTATAATCTCATTCTTTATTTTAACACATTAACTTAATATTAATATTATTTAGTTATTTTTTTATGCACAAGTGCAAATTTTTGGGACACAAAAAGAAATAGAACAAACAAAATTTTTTTGAGAAAAATAGAACGAACAAATTTGTTCAGACTATAGGGGTCCAAATTTTGTTCGGATAATATAACACAAACTTTGGGCAATAGAACACTATTGAATTACATAAGAAGAAATACATGATTTTTTGCTACAAATTTTAAACCAAATATTTGTTGTATAGATTTTGTTGAGACTTCATTGATCGAACTAGCTGCGAAAAATTTCAAAAAAAAAATTAATAAACTATATGGGGGAAACTTACTTTTTGATTATTTGCCATGCTCCTGTGACATTATTTATTTGTTCATATCTATGAATATGACAATTTTTTTATGGTATAAATGCTAAGAAATTTTTTAGGGCTTGCGTTGGTAGGGAAGAAGCATATATTTAAAGAATAAAAAGAAAGCTGGGTTGATTAGGAATAGAATTTGGGTGCGTGAATTCAACAATTATTGGTGTGTGTTTAGAAATAGAATTTTCATTAGTTGTTGTAATATTATAGTTAATCAATGTCTATTTTTTTAATTTAAAGTTAAACTGTCCACTAATTTTTATTCTTAAAATGTGGGTGTGTTAAGCAATTTTACAGGTGTGAATAGCCGCACTAATTTTAATCGTGAAATTCAAAAAGACTAAAATACCCTTATTTTACTTTTTAACTAGACGACAGCCGTCTCACCCCCAAATTAACGACGACTACGATTCAGATGGAAACGGAAAAAACTGAGTGAATTATATAAAAAGAAGTATCGACATAGAACTATTTAGGTCATTTACATCAATCTAGAAAAGAGAAAATATTGAATCACCGTGCCAAGAAAGAAATTAGTACTCAGAAAAAATAATTTTCTGAAAACTTAAAGCCCTATATTTGCAAAGGAAATTTTGCTTTATTTAAAGAATCTTCGATCGCAATTGCCAAAAAAATTACCAAAAATACAAAATCCTCACTCTGTAATGCGATCGTGGTAGAGGTCATCAAAATATAATAATGTTACATTCTTAACACAATAATGCGACCTTATTATTGTTTCTGAAAGAACCTCATATATTAATTCATATATAAACTGTGATCTTAGTCGCAGTTTTAAGTAAATGATAACATAACTTAAAAGGTTAATGAATTGCGACCTTAATCTTAGTCCTTACAAAAAATCAATTTTCTATTTTGTCAGTCGCAGTCCTCGAAAAATTTTTGATATACTTTTTTGTTGAGGAATGCAATCGAAGTCGTAATCCTCAAAAAATTCTTTTATACTTGTTTTACGAGGAATGCGACCAGCGCCGCAGTCATTAGACCTTACTTGTAGTGAGTACATTAATATGAAACAAGTGTTCTCTATCAGAAGTGCAATCTGATTCGCAATCATGAGTGAACTCATATAGTTCTTATTTATATAAAGCGTATGATCAAGATCACAGCAAAGATTTAGCTAAACTTATTATGATCACGATTCGCAGTATTTAAAAAAAAAAAAAATCTGCAAAAGTTATTTTTGTGGGATTCGGAGTCATTAGTCCTCTTTTGACTTTTCTCGAGATGAGAGGAGTTTCGAGAACTCGTATTAAAAAGTAGGGAAGAGAAGAAAGAAAAGGACAAAACCAAAGCTCAAATTGTTTTGAGACATGCATTTTTGTTTTTTCTGAAATTTCCAATCCGGTATGAGATTTTGAAATCAAGATTAATTTTGCCAATTTTGAATTTCAAAAGTTAAAGATTTTGTTACCCAAACAGGCACTCTTTATATGAATATTATAAAATCGCCAAATTTCAGGATATTTATCCAAACGCATATTAAATCATTTTTTTAAAATAAAAAAAATTGATCCATGTGTTTGAAATAAATGGTCATCTGAATGATGGTTCTGAGTTTAATTACTTGATTCATAGATAAATCTTTTCAAATCATATGACTTTTCATATGAGATAGGGATAAAAGGGAGTATCAAAAGATCTCAATAAAGGAATTAAAATTTCAAAAAAAAAAATTAAAGTTTTCTTTGTCCCCAAGTCACATCAGAGGCCTGAGATATTTCTCTGAGAATGTCCCCAATCTTGAACACTAGCCTGCCAGGCCAAAAAATTAATAAAATAATAAATAATAAGTAAAAAATTTCTAATGGCCCACAGAAACAATGAGGCCCTCATCTGAGAATCAGCATGCAAGTTGATGAACATATCCACAAAATTAAGCCCACAGATATTTTCTAAAAATCTCATCAGACCTTCAACTTGAACTAGCAGCTGGCACCCACTGCTTAGTAAAGCAAACTATGGGCAACTGAATACAGCAACTCCAAATATAAATATCAAACCCAGAGCCAAACTCTTTAACAACACATTTCAGATTTCTAGCTACTTTTTCTTGTCAAGACTGTTACAATGGCTGACATTGCTATGTGGGTGTATGAGGAGTTTGAGAGAAGGGAGCAGGGAGATTATGAACTGATCAAGAGAGAGGCTAGAGAGCTTGGATCCATGGCCATCTCTGCAATCAGCAGCAAAGTTGAAGAGGAGATCTCACCATTGAGAGAGATGGTGGAAGACAAGTTGGAGGGTTTGGAGCCAAGGAGCCCCTTTGCCTTGGCTGCTTTTGATGGGATGTTCTCCTCTTGAATTTCAAAATTTTACTCTTTTTTTTTCTTTTCTTTTTCTTTTTCTTTTTCTTTTTTTTTTGGTGGTGGGCAGTTGGTCTCATGATTTGTATAAATATCTTCTTTTTTCATAAGTAAGAGAAATACTTAATTTATAGCAAATATCTCTTTTCTCTCTTATTATAACTCCAGGTGTAAATTAAAATTTGAAATCAGCTTGAGTGCAAAGAGGTTTTACCAAGGTGGCCAGGGTGTTACCATGGCACTTGTGCCTCACGGACCAGCCTGTCACCTGGTCGGGTCTGAACTCGGACTTGACCCGACTCTATCCGTTTAGACGGGCATAGTTAGTGTTGTTTTTGACCCGTATCCGTGTATCTCTATAACCCATTACTAAATGGGACGGGTCTTATTTTACTTGAATTAGACTCGATTACTCGTTTACTCAGTTTATACACGCTTTAGAAACAAAAGAATTTTTAAGTTTTCTTTTTCTGTAAGCTTTATGTTTAGATGTCCCCTGGACCCCTTCTGCTAAAGTCTGAATATGCTTGTTATTTTCATGTGGTCCACTAACAATGTAATGGTGATGATTATCTTCTCATATTATTAAATTATTGAAAAAGAAAAAAAAATATAAAATCTTTTGATTCTGTCTTGAAGTATTAAGCAGCTACTAACTCTATACAAGTGTATGAGTTTCAGAGTGAAAGCTTGCATCCCACACAGGTCATACAAGAGTCGTGTCTTTTGTTTCTTTTTTTGATATTTGCTAAAGGAGTGGATAAGATTTATTTTTGGTAAATAGGTCTGGATCCGCAGGTAAAGCAGATCCCAATTTGAGTACTCACCTTTAGGACCCGCATGTAAACAGGACGGATATGCTATCCCCTTAGGTAATCGGATTCGAATCTGGCAACACTTGTACCCCACCTAAACCCAAGGCGACCCTCTGACAAGCCTACTCAGGGATATGTTATTCCCTCAGAGAACCTTCATGCCCTCTTTCGTATGAGTCCACAACAAATATCAAATTTATTCAATAGAATTTTTGTAAAACCTAATATGTTAAATTGAGATTGAAAAACTGTTATCTAAATATAATAAAAATTTTCAGTTACACACTTTAAGTGAGGGTTCACAAAACTGCCCTAGATAAATACGTATTTATCAAATTAATAAACAATCTATAAATTGGAGAAAAGAAGTGTCAGTATTTATTCATAAGATATTAATATTAAAAAATATATTTTATAAACTTAGCATATCATTTTGCACATATAATCATTTTTAAATTTAAATTTACATAGCTTTTAAATATAACATTTGGATATAAATAACACATTTAACAACATTAGCCTACAAAAGCACACGCGAAATAATCTTGACAATCTATCATTGCTTCTGCAAATGGTTTCTCAAAAAAAAAAAAAAAAAAATTTCTAATTAATTTAAGAAGAGAATGCAGGTTTGAGAAAATGTTATTTTGCCAATCTATCATTGTTTCCAATATTTTTTTTATAAAAAGAGTGAATTCTAGCTTTGTTCTGACAACAAGATAAACACGGAGATTGATATATTGATAATTTATGGTCAATATCTTAATGAAAATGCATATGCATTACTGTAATTTAGATACTTTTTTCTTTTAATTATTTTTTTATTTGATAATAACTATGTTATCTAGCTATTTTTTTATAAAATTTGATAATTTTATTTTTTTGATCATGATTAGCAAAATTTTGTTGATAAAATAAATCTCTCATTAAAAGGAATTTCAATATCACGGGCATTTGGTGCACGTGCACTTTACTAGTTTTCAATAAAAGTCTGGTGACAAAGTAAAAACCATTTACAGATCAATTGGGCCTTCAGGGATCAGTTTATATCTGATACAGTTGGGCCCATGACGTACTGGGCCTTCAGGATCAGTTCCAAATCCAACTAGTTTATAGGGCTAAGGGGCAGCTGATTTTCGTTGGAGTCAAATAAAATTCTGATAAACTCCGCCGCTTCTCTCTTCTTCCCTATCTCGTCCTCAAAACCCTAACCCTACCTAGATTCCCCATCAATGGCGAGAACCAAACAGAACAAGAACCGAACAAACAACAAGAAGCACAAGGTCTCCGTCGAATCCCAACCAAAGCCCCAATCCCAACAAACCCTGAAACAACAACAAAAGCAAAATCAAAAGCTGAAGAAACCCATCAAATCCAAACCCATACCCAAATCCAAGAGCCCCATCATCCAAGAACAAGACGAGGACCCCATCCTCTTCGGATCCGGATCTGGGTCCGAATCTGACAGCCCGCCGGCGTCCCCGAACCGCCTCCAGTCCCTTCTGGAGCCCTACACGAAGCCCCAGCTCATCGCCTTCCTCCTTGACGCCGCCCCCTCGGACCCTGACCTCCGCGCCCGCATCCGCACCCTCGCCGACTCCGACGCCTCCCACCGCAGGATCTTCGTCTACGGCCTCGGCTGGGACGCCACCAAGGACGACGTCATCGCCGCCTTCGCCGCCTTCGGCCCCATCGAGGACTGCAGCGTCATCGTCGACAAGAACACCGGCCGGGCTAAAGGTTATGGCTTTGTGCTCTTCAGGTCCCGGGCCGCGGCCTTCCGGGCCTTGAAGGAGCCTCAGAAGAAGATCGGCAACCGGATGGCATCGTGCCAGCTGGCGACGGTCGGGGGAGTCAAGCCCGAGTGGGGGAGGAAGATTTACGTCAGCAATGTGAGGCCGGAGGTGAGGCCGGAGAGGCTGAGGGAGTTCTTTGCCAAGTTTGGGGAGATCGAGTCGGGCCCATGGGGGTTCGATGCGGTGACTGGAAGATCGAAGGGGTATGCGATTTTTGTTTATAAGACTCAGGAGGATGCGAAGAAGGTGTTGGAAGAGCCGTACAAGGTGTTTGAGGGGCAACAGCTGCATTGCAAGATTGCGACTCCGGTGGCCGCGGAGGCGCCAAAGGTGCCCGTGCCCATGCCCGTGCCTCCGCCAGTGCAGGCGGCGGTCCCTGCGGTGACCGCGGTGGCACCACCGCAGTTGCAGCAGCAGCAGCAGCAGCAGCAGCAGCAGTCGATGCTTGCGGCAGTGGCGGCTGCGCAGAATCTTGCGCTGTTTGGTCAAAACCCGGCTTACGCTGCGCTGCTGGCGCAGAACCCTCTGTTGGCAGCTGCAGCTTTTAACCCGGCGCTTGCGAGTGCATTGGGAGGAGGGCTGACGAATGCGGCTGCATTGGGAGGGGTGCCGTATGGTGGAGGGGCGCAGTCTGTGCATGGAGCGTATGGTGCTGGGTATAGTGCTGGGCAGGGGATGCCGGCGGTTGGATTGCAAGGGTTGCAGGGGTATCATGCTGGTTCTTCATCTCAGGCTGGGCAGATGTCGAGCGGGAAGGCTGGAGGGGCTTTAGGAGGGTTTGGATATGGTAAACTTAATCTTCTTTAACTCAATCCTCTTTGATCTTTTTGCATTGATATGATTTAGTTCTTTTTGTTGAGCATACATCTAGGATTACAGTTTTGAATTTGTTTGAACTAGCAAACCACAAAGGTGGTTTTAGTTTGGTGTAGCTGGGATTGCAAGTAGTGCCAATTACACCATAGTTACACCAAACCTAGATTAGAACCAAGCCTTTTGGTTCATTGTATTGTATTGTGAACCTTGTTGTGCAGTTGGAAGGTACAACATTCTGGGGTTCAAAATGCAACAGAACACCAACTATATATAGATTGTAGATTATCTTAATAGACAACAAGTCACCTTTGTAGGTCTTGAACTGCAATTGCAAGCTACCAAATACCAAACCTAGCATAAAGACTAATAAAATTTATAATGGGAGCTAAACCAAACAACCGGTTGCAGCTTCAACCATGATAGTTGAGCAAGATGTGGTGGAAAATGCACTGCACACACACACACACTCACTCTTGTAATGGAAGGAACCCGATTGCTAAACAAGTGAAATTTAAGCTACACCTAGGTGTAGCTCAACCTTTTTACCGAGAAGTGTATGTGTGTGGTTGGAAATGTCCTTTATTTTTTTTATTTTGTTTGTTTGCCATGTTAGTTTAAAATAATAACTGACAGGATTTTGCTCTGTTCATTACTTATGAGATTTCTTTTTCTTCTCCTGGTTTATCATTATACTTTACTTTTATTTTTAAGGTTAGTTCTCTTATTTATTTTGTTGAGGTGCTTTCAGTTGATAAACAATATTGGGATTTTTTTTCCAGGATTAAAATTTTGCTAAACTACTTCATATTTATATATGTTGTAGAATGACTGGATTCAATTATGCAATTCCCATGATTCTGACCCAAATGAGGTCTTAACTCGCACCCATCAAAACCAGTTGGGTTGTGCGCATGGGAACTATTCTCACAGTAATACAGTACTTAGGATGTATTTTACTATTTTCTTTTTGAGAAAACAGATGTATCTTAACATTTCTGTATCTACTTAGATTTGGAGAGAATGATTATTTTATTTTAGGCACAATGATTCTTGATTTATTTTATTTTAGTAAACAATGATTCTTGATTTATCGTTAAATAGGCTGCTTATGACAATGGATATCCTGAGAGAGTTGGCAATTCCATGTGTCAAGCTAAATATATAAATAAAAAGAAGATTGGCCATGATACCAATAGAGATTAAAGACAGGCAAACCACTTTAATATTAAAAAAAAAAGAGTAAGCAATGAATGACCCCTTGTGGATGGAGTACTAAGTAGAGGTCAAAACGGTGGAAAACAGAAAGCTTAAATGATGATATGCAGAAGCCAAGTCAGATGAAAGCAATGCATGTTGACAGAACTTGCTGTTTGGGATGGCTTGTTGGCTTGGGATATACAATGTGAGAGATCATAGGAATTTAACTTGATGGGGTTTCACTTTAGTGCTCATATTTATTTTTATTTACTTTTCATTTCATCTACATGTTTGTTTCTTTGTTGTTTTATTGTTATTTGTTGCATCTATTTTAACATATTTCTTTTAGTTTTATCATCCTCATGTTACATTTTGATTTTGCTCCCTTTATCATTTCTGTTATATTGTGTATGTTATACTTCTTCGTTAACTTGTCCTTTGAGGATGCTACTTATACTGCGTTCTAAAGAGTTCTCTTAGTGTTGTGCACTTTTAGATGTGCTTTGAGCACTGGTTAGTTCTTTTCTCTCCTTTTAATTTCCTCTTGTTTTGTAATCCACCATATTTCTTTTGAAGGCTATCGCGAATATGTATGGATAAGCTTCATTGACATTCTTGACCCCTTATTGCAGATGTAATGAAGCAGGATAGGTGAGAGGACTTTGATGAATGTTCAAAAGTGTTTGCGTGAAAGATTCCTTCTATTTCAGTTGTACTCTTGGAAGGCGTATTGATGAAGAAGTCTTGATCGTTTTGTTTTTGTTTAGCTTTTCTATGTCATATGTTCTATGCAAGGTCAACTAGTACCTTTCCTGGAATGTGGTACACTCCCAGTATTTTAAATTTACATGTTTCATGAGGGCTTTATGCTACTTTCTTATCTACTAAACTATTTAGTTGAACTATCTAGTTGTTATTTAATATTTATTTCTTGATGTTTATAAGTTTGATGTTGGTGCCAGTTTTAAGTTTTTATTACATTTAGTGCGTCTCTCCCAATCTTCCTTGCATTATTTTTGGTTAAAGTCTATTTTTACTGTTAATTGTTCAGTTATTGTGGAAAAGTTTTTGCCTTTAAGCTCTTTTGAACACAATTCATGCTCTCTTATAGAAATTTAGTAAATGTTTTTTTATTGCTTCAGTATATTTTGTACCTTTTATTGTCTCTTTATCTCCCTGTGTTAAATGTGTGATTGTGCTTTTGATTCATATAAGACTTTAGTCTAATGCGAAGGCACCATTTATGTTCCTGATCAACGGTTTCATCTAATATGTATCCTTACTAACTTTTTATTTAATTAATTTCTTGCTAGGTGCTGCCTACAAAATAATTTCTTTTAGGATTTTTAATTATTTTTTTATTTGTTTGTTTTGCAGTCACTGTTTATCTTGTCATGATATCTTCTTTGGTTTGATCTTGCTCCGTGGATTGCTTCTTGTTTTGTTCAATGTGTGGGCAACTGAATACACTTTTAGTTGTCAATATTATTTATAATTCTTCCTTCTTTTTCTTTCTTTTCTAATACACAAGGATGATAGCTCCCACCCGCTACCCTTAAAAAAGGGCAGATCTTTCCTTTCATTGTGTTTGTTGAAGACATGGGTTAAAGTTGTGACCTTGTCAGTAATTACCTTCTCCAAGTCTCCTCAAGTTCTTCTTTAAGTTCTCAATGGATATTGAAGATTAAAGAATCATGTAATCATCTATCGGGTGTGACCTGTTCCATAATCTTAACTATTCTTCATCTAAGCATCTAAACCTCAAAACATGGTCTTGGATAAGACTGAAACTACAGGCTTCATTTTTGGAGGTTACAAGTTTAATTTTCATTCATAATTCTGCCTCTTATATAGCATGGTTTGAAATCTTGGCATTAATATCTACCGTAGGATTTTTGTAGTAGAATCAGCAATATCGGCCGTTTATCTACCATTTTGTCTTGCCATATCAGCCGATTTGGGGTATCTTTTCGGTTGTATCAGGTCATATCTATAGTATGAGTAGTGGGCTGAAATATCAGTGTTTGGTGATATTTCAAACCATGATTTGTAGTATACTGGCATCCTTTCCTCTAAAGAATAAGGTTTTGAAAAATGCGTTATCAGATTCTAGTCTGTAGACTGTCACTGCCTTGCTACCAGTAACTCCTAATCTCACCTAAACTCAATGGACTTTAACATGACCCATCTCTTGTTCCAACAGAGCCTGTAATGAGTTATTCAATTAATTCGGATTCTATTATTTCCACAGAGTGACTCTATTAACAAATCAAACTCACTTCATCACATCAATGATTTAATTTAAAAATACATATTTTTCACAAATTTTATTTACAATGTATGTTGAAACATGGACTTTAAATTTTTATCTGCGGTCTGCTAAAGTGATCTCATTTCAGCTTTTATTTCTTATTGTTTAAAATTTTGACTTATATCAGATCTGAAATTCCATTGATTTTGCATCTCTAGTTGTTGGCAATGGTTATCATACTAGACTCGTCATAGGATTAGATTTACCCCGTTGCCAACAGATATGTCCTTTGTCATGCTCCCTCAATCTTAGCTGCTCTACTGTCTGCAACATTTCGTTACCTTGGAAAATGGTCTTGTTCCTTGACTTCCACCAGATTCAAAGAGTGTAACCCAATGCTGTTTTCGTATTTGTTTCCACAACCTCCTTGGTTGATAGTTGTCTAGTTTTTGCAAATTTTCACATCCCAAAATTTCCTCATATTATTCTTCTGTTCCATTTAAGGTTTTAAAGGGTAGTGCTAAAAAATAATCTTGGATCTACATGTGTTCAATAATGACTAGTAAAAGTTTGCAAATACTAATTTTCAATTTCCTGGTTCTTTTACCTCTCTATTCTTTCGGGAGTGCTTTCTATGTTATATGTGATTAGAACTAGAAAATATAGTTGGAAGAAGCTATGCCATGGATGGTGAAAACAATTTTTTATTAAGTGCTTAGTAGGGAGTTGGTAGTTTGACATGGGACATATTTTACTTAATTCAAAAGTTCATGTGGTTTTGAATTAACTTTTTTTTAAATAATATATTGAATTTTTTAAACCATGGTTATGCAATTCAGGCTGATACGAAGACTCTGGAACAGCTAATACTAGATAGTTGCAAGATCCAATAGGGTGGTCCTTTTTTTCTTCTTGTCTTTCTTTTTCTTCCAGTTTTACCTCCCGGTCTTCTTGTCATTGTTGCTCCTAAGGCCTGGCTCAAATAGTAAAGGGTTGGCGTGATTTGTGTAGGTTAAAATGCTGAATGTAACCAAAGAAGAAGCCTTAATATCTGAGGGTGTTGTTTGTCCTCAGATTTCTGCTAAACTCCTCTTCCTCCCATTCTTTCTTCGGCCTTTAGGGACCGGTTATTCTACCCCCCTTTTTTGTTTGATTCTCATCTTCTCTGTTTATGTTACATAATTTATGGGCGGCTGTGCTATATATATCGGAACTTTTAATGTTTTGGCTCTTTTTGCTTCCCATTAATATTAATTAATGTTACTTTTGTTTAATATTCATTTGGGTATCACAGAGAAGATCATCTGAAGATGCCTCCTTAATGGAAACAAGGGTCTTTCTTTCCCTCCCTTTTTTTGGTCGGTCCTCTGAAGGACCAGCAACATCTTATTCTATATATTTTCATTTTCATCTCTTTTACTCTCTATTTATGTCATCCAACCTGCAGTGGACTGTTGAGGATTGTTCAACATGCTCTATGGCTATGGGCATGAAAGTTTGTGATGTTTTTTCTTTTTTGTTTATGATACTTAAAGTTCTTCATCTTCGTACCATTTTTTTCCTTCCAATCTCGTTTTCTTTGCTTTGCGTTTTTATTTCTTGACCTAAATATCTTTGTTGTGTAAATAACTATGCACGAGCAAGGTGCCCGTGCATTTTAGCGCATTGCTAGCATGCTGAATTTTGAATCACTGGACGGGAACTCACGACTAAGGAGCAAGTCATCGTGAGAGTAGACCGTCATCTTGTCCTGGTCTTGACTGAGGTGTTGGACGGGGTCAGTCGCTCTCGAATAGCACTCGAAGTTTGGCATCACGAACTTTTTCAGGAAGCGGTGATAAGTGATATCCTCGGAGAGTGGAGAGTTGAAGGTGCTCAACCCACAAGGCTCTGTCTCCTTCTAGAGAAGACGACTTACTTTCTCATCCTGCTCTTGGACGTTCTCCTTGATGTCTTCCACGCGAGGAGCCTTCGGGGTTTGTGCGACTTAGAGTACTTGGAGTGCTGGTTGCCCTTGGGGAGAGTGATATGTCGTGTCTCCGATTGCTTTCGGTGCGGGCGGCCCTGGTAGTGCTCGGTGGCGAGGATGGAGAAGTGTAGGATCTTTCTATCTTTTGGTTCCTGGTGGATTGCGACCTCTGCAGGGTCTCAATTTGAGCAATGAGCTAGTTCTGGATGTGGACCAGTGCGTCGCTCTCTAAGGCTGCTTTCTCGCACTCACGAGCCGCTTTCGCCCATTCATCCAACTAGCTCTGAGGACTGGAGAGCATTTGGACGAGTTGGCTCTTGGAAGGGAGTCGAGTCTCGTGAGCGTTGCCCATGCCCCCGTGGCAGTAGGCGGGGAAGACAATCCTTTTCCTGCATCTTCGATGAGGATGTCGGCACGTGGGAGGATGATCATTGGTGGCCCCAACGCCCCTGTGGCCATCGAAGCCTTCGATGCAGCCGAGGTAGCGGCACATGCGATGTTCTTCTTCGATGGGGCCATTTCAACTTCAGAGCGACTTTTTGTGGAGGGGAAAGAGTTTGGAATTGGGAGAACTTTGAGCGTGGACTCAGATCTCTCAATGAAAGCACCAAAATGTAGAGGTAAATTCCTCGGGGGAATTTATCTACACTCAAATTGTAAGTGGGAATGTAAATAAAACACAGACATCAGAGAATTACATGAAAAACCCAAGGAGGAAAAAACTACGAAGCAAAGAGAGGGAGAGATTTCACTAAATCAGACAAATTACAAGGAGTTCTCAACACTTTATTATAAGTTTAATTCTTTAGGGTTCGATCTCTTGCAAAGAAGGAAGAGATCGGGTTTTATAGTTGAGGGTTGAAGAGCTGAGTCGTGGTCTCCGAGATTTCCGCCTATGAATTAACCAATGATTGTAATTTGCCCGTAATGTCCCAGTTGCAATTCGTACAGTGGTGCGTGATCTTCGGGGATTGCGTTGGTTGTCGAGGATAACAGCTCAAATTCGCAATTATCGCCCACCACACGTCGAGTTATTGTAACCGTTTTGTTAGCCAGATGGTCGAGCAAGATCAACTGAATGAGATCGAATCTGGAACCTCCATGATATGTGAGATTTGCCAGATGTCGCGATCTCGTAGAGGTCATAATTTTGATTACTACAAACTACTTGCTAAATTTGCTGTATTGTTGGTAATAATATGGTCAAAACAGCCACTGCTTTAATGTAAAAAATCCGATTTGGCTTATCAATATTATTAAGGTACTTTTGTGGTAAATATTGTGTGAACTGGGGAACCAATTAGGTCATTTCTTTAAATCACATGTGAGATTATAAGTGTCCCCCTTTCTCAAAATAAATTAAAATAAAATAATAATACTAATACTAATAAGAAATAAATAAGAAAATGAAAAAAAAAATGCATGTAAATTGTCATAGTCGTTACCATATTGATGCGCACATTTGCATATGTACTACATCCAATCTCTATTGCAGTGCACAAGGAAGAAATTTGAGAATAGGGGGGGAAAAAAGGAAAAAAGGAATAGAAGCAAATATGAGACTGCAGGCATGCACGACAGTCAAAAACCTGTACCTTAGCTTTATAGTTATATCTTTTCCATTTGTTATAGTTATGTGATGCTAACTTCATTTTGATATCCTGAACTGTTTGTGAAGAATCCTTTTTTGCTCTTATTCTGGAACAAAGGCTGTAGTTTAATCTTGAAATTAAGACCTTCTATAAACTAAGCCTATCCCTTTACCATTGATCCAGGCCTCGATAGCCTTTCCACTATTGTTTCAAAATTGCTTGTCACACAACTGTCTGTATTGATTGTTAGCCTCCTAGATCTTGGTCCTTTGTGCTTGAAGTTCTAGAGAAATGGTGCAATTTCTTTCGTAAACTGGCTTGTGTTTGATATCAATAGTATCATTGTAGTGAAATTGTGCTTGATCCGAGCTTGAACATTCCCAGATTAATTATGTCCAATAGAAAAAGTTTGGTCTTGTTCACAAAATTGCTTTGATATATCTGATGCAATATTACTTCTCTCATGTAATAAACCAAAAATTGTTTTTCCTATCACACGATGCCGATGTGAAAGATGCCCGACATGGATCAACTTGACTCCTCACTGTATAAAGTCAAAACGGCATGGCTTCAAATCCATTGAAGAACGACAATGGCTACACGAAAGGCTATGGCAATTGCGATATTGTTGCATCTGCTTGTAGCCTGCATGAACGCACGGGTCTTTGCGAATGGCTTAGGATCAACACCGCCAGTTGGTGATCCTGGAGCTTTGCTCAAACCTTGGCCTTATGAATGCGAGGTTCAGTGTGGTAAGGACTGTATCGCGTGCGTGCTTGACTGCTCCGTCCATAACCCTGACGATGACTGCTACAAGCATTGCAACCATGCTTAGGTCGCAGGGAGTTGTGCTTCAAACAAAGAAAAGAAGTGGGAGATCACACATAGATGAAAGAACCGAGTACTGTTATTGCGTGAAATAAAAGACAGGAGAAAAAAATTGATGGCTGGTTGTATCCATCAAATTGAAGTATTGCCAGTTTCATCAATGTTTTTTTCCTTATATGATCAGTTTTTAAGTTTGCTGTGTTATTGATAACAAGTATCAAATGTCTGATTGCGTGTACGCAACCATTTGGTGTAATTATGTCAACTATATGTATTCATATGAAACGTGATCTGATTAAAATTCACAAAATTTTATTAGCGTTCCTTTGGGAGGAAAAAAAAACCAAATTTGAAGGATACTGGAATTTCAAGCAAAGTTCATCAGAGTTCCACAGCCTATTATCATCAATTGGAGAAATGCTAGGCTCTCATTTGGGGAGAGAACAATGATTGTTAGATTTTGAAAGATTAGCTAATTGGTCATATGCTGTCAAATCACCAAAGCACGTATATCCCAAAATACATGGCCACTGGGTGACCATAGAGAAGCACATTACAGTACATGTATACTTCTAGCCTATTGGAGAAAGTGTGAATACACAATGCCTATATACAAGAGTAACAGAAAAAAAAAAAAAGAAGAAGAAAGAAAGAAAAAGGTAAGAGGCTTTTACAATGAATCATATAACAGTGAAAGAAGCTCAACATATAGGTGAAAAATGCCATGAGAGGGGATGTTGCAGAGTTGTATGCTTCCTGCTTTCAGTCGTAGACCTGAACTTTGAGACGAAGATGCAGTCATCTCGTTCTTGCGAAACCAACCAAGATTTGCAGCAACATTCTCTGCTGTCTAGTGGCACCACAGGGCAGCGGAAGCAATGCATAGACCATAGGGTTGTCCGACACGATCCCGGATTCGCACGGTGTATGCAGAGGAAAGCTGTCATTTCTTCGGCTTCATCAGTACTCAATTCCCTTTTCACTGAGTTCTCAACTGCGAGGAGCTTGTTGAGAAAAGGCCTGCCGCATGAGCAGAGAACTTCCGTTCAACTGTTACTCCTGAAAAATATGAAAAATTTCTATTAATAGGGGATCCAAAATTCAACACTTACATAGCGCGATTAAGTAATGTTTACCAGTTAGGTCCATAATTAACCAAATCAAGCCTAACTATTTCAGTTAGGGTCTTTGTTCCAAATCCTGCATGAATGTATGGAACCCATTACAGTTGAACCAATTTTAGTTTGGAAAATAATTTTCATACCCGCACGCGGGCTTTACTCACTGGCATACCCAACACTGAAGTACGTGGACCCCCAGCATGGCGTTAGTATAGAGGAGATATGGATGCCACTTGTTTTAGGTATTGGGTATGCTAAGGTGAGCATGAAAAGTATTACTCTTCTAGTTTTCGCTTCAAGCAAGCAAACATACTAACTATTATACACAATGGAGATGAGACATGCATTCAGCACAATATCCTCAATAAGTGCAGTGGTCAAGCAACAAAACAAAACAAACTTTGCTTCTTCAAATTCTCTCTATAAAAACCTCCATATAATTTGCATACTAATCTTTGTTAAGATTTGATTTGAACTCAGCAGGTGGCAATGGCGACGTCAAAGGTTCTCACAATGCTGTTGCTTTCACTTGTGGCCTTGGCCTCAGCTGATGCACGAACTCTGCCAGGAGCAGAAGCACCATTGCAAGCAACTGAAACTCCCCAACCTTTGACCTCTCCCACTGGGGCCCCAAATTTCTCCCAGCCAACAAATGTGCAATAGCTTGTGTGATGCCTCTGTGAGCGAATGTGTGGTCGATAGCTGCCTCCACATAACTGCTGGCAACGAGCGGGCAGCCTGCAACAATGACTGCATGGAAGGGACTCTCAGATTGCCAAAATGGTTGCCAGAAGGCCGGGATGGATGATATCAAGTGGCCAAAGTTGTGCTAAGACGAGTGTTGAAGCATGATTGTGTATGTCACAGTTATTTGTGTGTGTGTGTGTGTGTGTGTGTGTGTGGTGGTGGTGGTGGGGGGGGGGGGGGGGTGCGGCAGGGGTTTGTTTGATTATTATTTATTAATATTATGAAGAATAAAATGCTGCAATTGACAGTATCAGATTGTACTCACAAACTCTGGAGCTCTAAAATAAAGGGCTGGAATAGTCTGATTTATCATTTATATTAATGTTATTGATAGTAATCGTGTCAATTGTTTATATGTATGGATCAAATTCTTTTATTAGGGATTTGCATATAACTTTTATGCGAAATTAATATTAATGTCAGTGAATACGTTTATATAAACTATTTTCAAGTCTGTAAATATATCACCAAAGATGCACTTGTGATAGTTCTTCAGAGAGCAAAATTTGGGTGCCAAATTTGAGATCATGACATATAGTGATGCTAAACAGGCCCTAAAAGAAAAATGAACTTGATTCAGGTGTGTCAGTAAGATGTCAAGACCAATGTTTGATTGACTTCTGTGATAACTTAATATTGATCCACAGCCAAGATCTAGACTTGTTTCTACCTAAGCTTAATTATATTTGATCCCTAAGAAGCAGAGAGAGAACTTAGAAAATTACAAGACAATTGATAATTGTTCTTTGGTCGACCAAAATTTGCCAAGTTTACTACGGGCCTGTTTGGTTGTCGTAACTGCCCGTAATTCGTAGTTATAATTGGTAAAGTCTTTTACAATTGTAAATGAGTTACATGTATGTAAATTTTACAGTGTTTGGTTGGTAATATAAAATTGTAAAGTGGGAAAGTGTATTGCACTTTATGGTGTTTGGTTGTCGTAATGTATAAGTCGTAAGTGAAAAAGTTGACCACAAAATCAACTATTTGGTGATTTTAAAAATTTTAATACTGCAAATAAATATTAAAAAGTTAAATATTAAAAAATTTTAATATTAATATAAAAAATATTACAAATTTGTATGACCACAAAATTAACTGTAACTGGGCTGTAAGTGAGTGATAACTGAGTTGCAAGTGAGTGTTAGTTGAGTTACATAAGTCTTTTACGAATTACGGTCCAAACAAACGCCGTAATTGTAACTGGGTAGTAAGTCATTTACGAGTTTTACTCGAAACAAACGGCCCCTACATGTATTACCATGATCATCAATCCTTGTCCCAAGTATTTATGGTTTATAGCTTATTAATAGATTAATCCTGATCAAATTTACTATTTCATTGTTATTGCTGCCTATCTGATGGCAAAGAAAGATGTCTTAGTTGCGGGTTAACAGTGGGTTTGGGATGAATACAGGTCCACATATATGATGCACATTGTTAATATTATGTTCTTGTGAGCATGAATAATGATACAATAAAGGAATAAGGGGTAATTCAACAAAAAACTAGTCAGTAGAATCCATACTGCATTTTTCTTTTCTTGTTTTTTATTTTTTAGGCTGTGGTTGATATTGTGAGAGATAGGCTCATCAGCAAGAGCACCGTCGTTGTTCCTACCACGAAGAATCAGGGTTCCAGGTAAATGCATTATCATTCGAGGGGCCTGAAAGGTTAAAAATGACTGTTATTAATTTGTTTTTTCTTCTCAAAGATTTCTTGTACAATTATGAGCAAAGATTTTTCACTTAGGCCATATATTTGTACTCAATGGACTATATATGCAAGCTAAATGTGTTTCTGGAAACCTTCTTATATATGTCTTTAAGTTGTCCTTAAACTTGTTCTCCTTCAATAGTGGTGATTTTACTATTTTTCTCTTGTATTCAAACTTCATGGTTTGATTTGCTTAATATTTAATTTTTTTGCATTGAGGGGATTAATGGCTTACAAGCTCAAATTATTTCCAATTAACCCTTAAATATCAATATTTGTTGAACTGAAAAACTTGATAATGTTATCTACTTTGAAATTGTAATTTCTGATGCCAATTACTAACAGGCTTAGAATAACTGATGTCAATTTTTTGGCTGGAATCTTCAGACTTCATCCCTATTCTGAAATAATAACAACTGTACAATCCACCTAATATGCATACATAATTAAAGAGGATTTAACAGAGAAAAGAAAGAGATTAAAGAAAGTGCAATTAATCATGTTCATAAATCTAGAACAGTAGCTTAAGTTGACAAAATTAGCCTCTCATATCCCCTGGATCTGAAGAGATGAAATACTAATATTTATATAAGTTCAATATATCACACCGAATTGTGTTCAGTAGAATACAGTGCAACTAACGAAGTAACATAGAGTACTCAACATATGTACCAATGTGAAGAAATATTGGAGTCATGAAGGAACAGTATCAGTAGGAAAATAGAAATTTAAACATACAGCATCAGTAGGAAATAGAACTTTAATTATGCAATAATTGAACTATTTTACAGCTAATGAGCTTAGGTCTACAAAAGAGAGAGAGACAGAAGTTCATGCGTAAAGTGTTTAGTTGGTTCCCAAAAATTAGAGCCATGCAGCAAGTACCTGAAACAGCTGCCAACTTGAAACGAAACAACTTCTACACATTCCTCTTTATAAAGTCTTGAAGCCACTTCAGAGATTTTTTTTTAATAGAACCAAAATAGAAATGGAAATCCAAAAGTGTATTGTGAGATTGTCCGCAGCAATCCTAAAGACTATGTGAGATTGTTCCTAAAATTGTTGCACTTATCCTTCTATTTTGGAGAATTTTGTGTTCAACTCCTTTTGGCGGAACGTGGAGGGGTTCAGCTTCCCCGTTCATCTCAGAAAGGAAAAATCCTCAAGGCTATGACAGTAGTACTCATGCTTCTCTTCAGGGGTTCATCAGCTGCTGAAAATTCACTGGCAGGCGGCCAACAGCTCAGGCCGAATGTACTCCCATGCATTTCTCGCTGCCGTTCAATGAAGGACTCGTGCATGTCACGCTGCAGGAAGCTTATTGATGGAATCAATGAGTGTCGATGCAGATGTGAGAGTCAGGAATCAGCTTGTGACAAGAAGTTCAAAGCCAGACCTTGACCCTCACTTAGATTCTCTTAAGATATGTATTGTCATAGCTTCTTGGTGCTACTTTTGTACTACAGGGGTGAGGCCGACAAGGGGGACCCTTCTACCCAAGGAATATTCTCGTTTGTCAGTGTCTTGAGTAATAAGGTAGTATCTCAAGAGAAATGCTTACTACTAGCGTTTCACTCATTCAGCAGACTAAAATTTCTTAGTTAGCGTAGATTCAAAAATGAGAGCAGACTAAATTTTCCTAGTTAGTGTAGATTCAAAAATGAGAAATAAACCTTAAGATTGAAGCATTCTCATTTTCCCAGATATTATAGGATCGCACAACTAGTCATAGTTTAGCTCACTACTAGCATGATCTTGACCATAATCATGTGTCCATGATGTGTGGAAAAAAGAAAAAAGAAAAAGAAAAAGAAAATATTTGCATATATATATTGTACTTGTTTCTATCATATAATCTTATTTGCATGATTAAATTTTACTAATTCCACGTTATTTCTATCTTGTTGCATGAGCTGGCAAAAGAAAGATGTTTTAGTTGATGAACAATTAGTTTAAGATGGTTAAAGACCGTGCATATGATGAGCATTGTTGATGTTGTGTTCTTCTTGTACAGTGAGTGTGCATGATTTGCATAGTTTCTGCTTCTAAACATGGTTATTTATCATTGATTTTTAGTCCTCTCGTGTCATTCTTAGATGAAAAATATTAGCTTGTAAAGGAGTTCAAAATCTCATTCATAGGATAATACCATTAATCATTCACACCAAATACCGCGGTTGGGGTTATGCTTTTATTCTCAAATGGCATTCCTTCTTAATCATATAAAATCATACAAATTGTTATTTGTATTTATCCATTTGATATCCTGGCACATCCTTGCATGACCATACATGGAACATTCACAAGGAGCACAATTTAGAGGATATATTGGCTAGGACCTCGTCCTGAAATGGTTACGATCATTATGGACTTCTCGGTAGAGGAGAATTCGGATCAAATCCAGATCAGATATGAGAATTATACGTCTATATTCATAGTTCTTTTTCAATCACAGATACGAATATGGATATAATTTGAACATGAATGTAATTAGCATGCTTGAAATGAATGTGAGATAGATATAAAAGAAAGAATATGGATGCCGATAAAAAAATGATAAGAAACAAATAAGAAGGAAAAAAACAAATAGAGATGCGATAGATATGTGATGAAAAATGAATATACATACAAATTCAATAGTACTTCAATATTTGATGCAAGAAAGTGGGAATGCAGTCTAAATATTGTTCCAAATATGGATATGGATTAGATGTATACAAAAGGACAAATAGAACTATATAATGTCGTGATCATAAATTTAGAAGTACAAACAGAATCAAGTAGGATTATTGACAGTGGAAAGAGACTGTTCCCTTATCTTTATTTATAAATAATTCAATGAAGCATTTTCTAATGTGCATGCATACAGATATTTTGTTGAAGGCTAACACATGGCCATACCTCCCAGCCAAGATGCAGATAGAATTAGTAGTAGTATGAAGTTTTGTAACAGTACAGGTCCATGCACCTGTAGAAATGGTCTGCTGACGGGTGCTTCAACTCCTCCCTTGTGTGTTATGATTCATCGACCCCTCTTCTATTAAACAGGTTGGTCATACTCCACCTTTCTGCTTAACAGCAACAGCAATCAGGCCTACAAAAGAAAAGAATAGGAAGAAAACCAAATCAGAAGGAAGTTTGATAATTGACACAGTTTGCTGCTCAATGCCTTCTCTTATGTACAATTCTGGAGTATCTGGGTAGTCACTTGTTACAAAGTGCACTGAACCAAAGCTACCGGTGGAAGATCTGAGTGAAGAGGCTTTTAAAAGATATCAAACTATATGAACCATGGTCTATACAACATTGATGCATTAATTTTCCAATTGCTATAACTGAATGCAGTAATAGATTGGCTTCAGGTCATATATACTAGGACCTGAATCCGAAGTTCCGAACCCCATTGCTGGTCATTTTTGGCTCGTAATTATCATCTGAAACTACTGCTTGTCATGGAAAGGATTATGATGATCACTAAATATAATTAGTTAGACTTAATTAAATTTGGAATTTACCCATTCTCAGTGGTCCTTTTGTCTTGGTGGGCACAATGAAATAACCGTCTGATAAGAAAGCAGTAATTTATGATGCTAGAACATTTGAGGTACCTATTGTTGTTATAATTAACCACCTTCAATCACCAAATCACCACCACCACTATAACCACAACATTCAGCCGCCACCTCCAAAAAGGAAAATAGGAGAGATGAAGGAGATGTACCAACCTCGCCGGAGCTCGCGAGGATGAAGGTGAGGAGAGTGACCAAGACAAGAGGAACCTAAGAAACCGATCTTGGAGAGTTGGGCGCCTAGGTCTGGATCTCGGCCTCAATCGCCTGCCTTAGCTGACAAAGAGGTGGGCGGCGACTCTCAATCTTGGAGGTGGTAAGTGACAAGGGCATCTCCAACCCGCGTCAAAATGAAGTAAATGGAGTAAAACTTCATTTTGGCGTCAAATTTGTGTTTCAACTTAGTGCCAAATGCTAACTCCATTTTGGAGTTTGCTACAGTGCTGCACCATATTTGGTGCAGCACTGTAGCGATAACGTAAAGATTTTTTTTATTTAAATTTTTTTCAGATGGTTTCATATTATTTGGTGAAATAGATTTATTGTTGGGAATTGATAAAAAAGAATATAAAAAAATATTCTTTTTAGAGTAACATTTGATGCAATGGGTTGGAGTTGAAAAGGGAATGGAGTTGATGTGACGTCAACTCAATTTTGATGGAAAACTAACTCTATTTTGAAGTAATGAGTTGAAGATGACCTAATGTCATAAGCCTTTTAGGGCTTCCGAAAGGCACTCATCCTCATCACCTTTATTAGCTGAGAGGGGGGAGGTGACAAGAATTTAAGGCGACAGCCTAATAAATTTTCTGACCCTTTGAGGGGCTTCGAGGGGGAAGATAGGAAAGGCAAGGGATTTCCTCCCCTTTGCTGTGAGCTTGGATCGCTGACAGCGAAGCAGCCGCCTGCGTCGCCGCCAAGGATGTTCTCAGAGGAAGATTTGAGGGTTATACCACGTGTGCTGCAAAACAACGACCACAAAGACGCCTCCTCCTCTTTTGCTTCCTCCCAACTGACAGCAATAACGAGGAGGGCTTGGCGCGGGAGCGGATATTTCCACCCCAAAATGTGTTTTAAGGCAACCTAGGGATGAAGGCAATCCAACATTTGAGGCACCCCCTCATTCTTCTCATTTACCCTTTTTAATATCTAAAAAGTCTCTTTCCCTCTCTCTCCCTCTTCCTCTTTCTCTGTGAGTCCAACACATCTCTCTCTCTCTCCGAGTCAAACACATCTTTCTCTTTCTCTCCCTCTCCCTCTTCGATTTGCCGTCACTACCGTGGACTCGCCGCCGTCGATGAACGCTGCCACCGCCGTCGACAAACACCGCCACCGTTGTCGACAAGCTACCGTCATTGCGTAGCGAAATTTCTAGGTATTTTCTGAGTTTTTTTGGAAATTTTCAAAATTGATAAAATGTAGTTTGAATTGTTCAATTTAATGAGTTCTAATTCACTTTTAGAGTTATGATTTATTGTGTTTGTTGGTAAAATGCAAAAAATTTCGAGTTTATTCATCTAATTTTTCAAAAAAATTCAAAATTTTTCGATGGGTTCGCTGCCAATTTCGCATCTGTTCAGTCGAAGTCGACCAAACAGTGTAACAGTTGTTCGATGGAGGACGGCCGATACATGTTACATTGTTCGGTTGTCTTCGACTGAACAAATGTTATATTGTTCAGTCTACTTCTACTGAACAGATGAAGACTATAACTGTTGTTCCACTATTTGGTCATCTTCGATCGAACATGTGTTACAGTGTTCGGTTGAACTCAATCGAAAATTTGAAGACTGATTGGTTGGACAGAGCCGAACAATATTCCTATGTTCGGTTGTGTCCGGGCGAACAAGAAAGATTTTTTTAAATATTTATCTTTGAATTTTTCTTCCATCGCAGGCATGGATACAGCAAGCCCTTCTAGAGTCTGTCCTATGGCCTCGGAAAGATGTCGTAGATGAGATGAATTCTCCTCTACCATCATTCTTGAAGTAGAGGACGATCCACAAATAGAGGAGGGTGAAGGAGATGAGGAGTCAGAAGAATTGACCGCGCAATTTGCAGTGGTCCGACCGACATTACATTGCTACAGAGTTTTAAAACTCATATAGCGGCACACATCTGGAATGGCGATGAGGAACTTAATTTTAAGTTTTTTTTTTACTTGAACGTCTTGATGAAACCCAATTGATGTTATCGTGCTACCAACAAATTTTGCAGGAAAGAGAACCACTCAAATGCATCTCTCATATAACAAAATTGAGTGATTGGGAATGGGATGATAACACACTGAATCACCATTTTATTACGTTTATTCATCAATCCGAACTGCAAAAGTTGAGAAGCATTTCCTATCGAAGGGCAGATAGGGTTGTTATCTCCACATTCGTGAAACAGTGGCAACCTAAGACGAATACTTTTCATATACCGTTCGGTGAAATGACCATCACACTGGATGATATTCTCACACTTGTGGGTATAGCGGTGATGGGTCATTCTGTAGAGATGCTCAAGGGAATAACGGATGCCCGAGAAATACTTTTTAGTTACTTGGTGTGTCACCTCAAGAAGCAGATGATGAGTTAGGTATAGTTCGGGGTAGCTCAGTTCTATTGGAATAGTTCCGATTCAAGTTTTTCAATGTCACGGATTCTGCATCAGATAGACATATTCAATGCGCTGTCAGAGCTTATCTGTTGTATTTGATCGGCTGCACTCTCTTCAGTGACAAGAGCAGAATAAGAGTTTCCATTGACTACCTAAAACTATTTGAGGACCTCGGTCAGGTGTCATCCTATGTCTGGGAAGCTGCTGCATTAGCATACCTGCACATGCAACTAGTGTATGCTTCAAGAGATGGATCTAAGCAGATTGTTGGATATCTGCCACTTCTGGAGGTATTATTAAATCTTTCACACTTTTGATAGGCATAATATTTTATATGAATCTAATGTGATTTGATCAACAAGTATGGATCTATGAGCGCTTTACCAGCGTGCATCCCCTTCATAATATGAGCCATACAAATCATCTTCCGCGAGCGTGCATGTGGGTATGACGTGGGTCCGAGTAGCTAATTGGAAAGCCTGCAAGCAATACGTGAGTCACTCGATTGCTTGCGGGCGCATGAGGTAAGTTATCGTCATACATAATTGTAATGCTTTTTGAATGAGAATTATATTAACGATGTTTGTTTTCATTTGTAGGTGGTATGAAATTCATACCAGGATTCCAGAGATTGTCCACTACATCCAATTTGTTTTTCAGTGGCTGTCTAAAGTGCATTGATGTACTCGACCCTACCATCCAGAAAGAGTGCTTAGACAATTTGGTAGGGTTCAGATTATCCCGCTCTCGCCACTTAGCCTAGAAAAAGTTAGAAGAGGGTCGACTGCAAATAAATATCATGTGTACTACACATGAGGTGACAATTACTGGGATAGGTGCAATCCCACACACTCTCACGTGCGGAAAGTAGCGCAGAAGTAAGGTACCAATGGGATACTGTAGACGGGTATATGGACTGATTTTGACAAATACCTCATCCTATCATACAAAATCCATCTAATAGGTCTTTAGCTCTTGTGCATACACATGGTGAAGACGTCGATGCCTATGTGTTTACACGGGTAATATATATATTTTTTGACAAACCATGTATATTATTATTTTATTAATATTATATATTTTCTCTGTGGCGAATAGCTCATGTCAGAGAGATTTTCACACCCGTACTCCAATTGGGGCTATCTGAACCTCATACTGTGGTGACCCTATACCAGACATTGCGTGAGACGGTTGATGCACTTGATGGCGGAGACTTGTTAGTCCGAGACATCTGCAATGGCCGAGCGGACTCAGAGGGAGACACAAAGGGGAGAGTCTAAAAGTAAATTTAGACATGACTAGATCAAATGTGGAGATGTTTATATAAAATAAAATTAAAATATTTGTGTTTGTTTTTGAACAAATTCACAGATTTTGGAAGAATGAATTTGCGCATATTTGTGCAGTGCGTCTGTTTCATATTTTGAAAGAATGAGTTTGCTTATGTTTGTACATTAAACGAACATATCAAAGTCTTTGTTCGGTCATGCAGGGCCGAATATGATTATTCTGAAAATGTTTTTTCTTATATGCATATGCATAAGAAATGACGAGATTCTAGAAATATTTTTTCTACGGAATTTATGCATGTCAAATCTCTATCAGTGATAATAACAGATAGAATTTGACAACCATACATCAATGACCTCAGTCTATCCAAGCACCAACTGAAGTTACCTTCCCGTTCGGCTTCCACGTAAGCAAACACAATAGAGAAAGTCATTTCGGTGCTTGTAACTCCAACGATCTCCATCAACGGTAACCTATACTTGTTGGTCTTATATGTGCAATCCATTATCAAGACCCGGGAAAATGCATGTAACAAATCAATGCTAGCCGGGTGAGTTCAAAGTATATCTTTCACAGTGTCTGTATCGGGACAAGACCTGTGAATATATCCGTGTTCGGAAAGATTCTTCAGTAGTTGCAGCATTTGAGATTGTTTATTTGTTTCAATGTATTCAAGATGTCTCTTGATCGAACAAGAGTCTTCAACAAATGTACAACCAATTTCTCTTCTTCTTCAAAAAGTCTATCGGTAAAGGAATGTCCTTTCAAATTTTCGGCCGGATAATGGTTATGAATATCACACACAACCATAAGAAACCACCCAGCTGTATTGAACAACTCCTTGCCCTTCAGTAGGAACGGACAATCACATTTCTTACTTCCTGTACTCTTTGCCCCCTTTATCTTGAGTTTTTGTATTTCTATTTCTATAAGTTCTCTCTCTATCACAACTTAGGAGTACCCTTCTAGTTTTTTCGCATTCCAGAGGCATCGGATCTTTTCACAACGAGAAAAAATTCTTGTGCCATTGCAACTTCTCGTGCCCATTTTATCAATGTCTCTCGACTTTCAAAAATCTCATACATGGTGATATCTTCACCGTAATCTACTATTGCAAGTTGAGTACCGACATTGCTATATTGGGAAGAAGTCTGCTCCTGCAAATAGTTCATATAAAAAACACAAGGTTAACTCTGCATAGTTTGACCTAAAAAAATCAAGAAAAGCTCTCTGTTCGGTCAAACATAGCCGAACAGGAAATCTATGTTCAGCCTTGTGTAGCCGAACATTATGTCTATGTTGGGTTCTCACCAACCGAACAGAGAATTACAATTTTTGCTGTAATTCTTTGTTCAGTTGTTCCCCGGCGAACAATTATTACTTGTTCGGTGGTTATACGCCGAACAAACATTATTTGTTCGGTGGTGGAGGACTACCGAATAATTAGTATTTGTTCGACAGTCGAACACCGAATGGAGACGAAACCCATTTCGAAAATTTAATTTTTGAGAAATTTTAATCAGTATAAACTAATCTTCTCGGCATTGGTAAGCTCCAGAGTTGTTAGTTGCTCTCTATTAACACCCACGACGAAATGTAGGTTGCTTTTAAGTGTGAGGGTTGGTAAATTTTTTTAAGATTTGAAGCTCTGGGGTTGAATGAGTGAAGAAGGAAGAAGATGGGATGGGTGCCTTAGTCACTTTGAATGGGGGTACCTTCATCAATTTTGATTTTTTTATATAATCAAAATTTTAAGGGTACATGAGTCAATTTTCATTGGGGTAAAAGAATAATTCAAGATTTTGGAAATTAAGTGGGTGACTTGAACACTTTTTGGGGTGAAAATATCCGCTCCTGCTGGGTGCAAGTGAAGTCGAGATCCACAATGAAAAAGGCGAGCGGCGATAAGGGACGATCACAAGCAGAACTCCCCAAAGAAGATAAAGAAGGGCCCTCTTCATTCCAAATGTTACCTCTATGGTCAGTTGGGCCACTGGAAAAATGAATGCCCGTCGGGCCTCATCTGTTATTGTGTAGGAAGCCAGGCCATCTCCCCGGCGAGGCCCTGACGAGGGGAAGAGGAGAGGAGAGAATGTCTCTCTTTGGCCAGAAGGCAGGAGAGGCCAAGGATGGAGCAAAGGACTTGGTGGTGAGTCAAAGTGATGAGGGTCATGGCCGAGCTCAAAGTGAAATTCAGCAAAAGTTCGGTGCCATCAAGGTTATCTACAGTGAACCACCCTTAACCCAGATCATCGACGCTTTGCATGAAGCTTCCGACACCTTCAATAACTGGAACTGGGAGCTCCGGAGGCTGGGGTTCGGTTACTTGGCAGAATTTCCATCGAAGTTCTTGCTCGAGAAGGCACTCCACTTCAGGATGCTGAAATGCAACGACGACGCTTTTGTAATCAGGTTCAAGAGATGCTCAGGGAGGAGGGCACTATGCCTTTCTCACCGGCATTCACGACTTGGGTGTTGCTTGACGGCCCCGACCCATCTGTGGGAGAGGTCGGGACTTGGGATTCGAAGATGTCGTAGAGAAATTCGGCTATGTGCTGAAGGCCGACGATGGCATGCTGGCAAGGAGTATGGTGGCATCTGAAAGTTGGATGTCGCGGCCATGGGACATCTCTTCATTCATCGCTGCCATCTTCGAAGAGCTGAGCTTCAGAGTGAAAATTGAAGTGGAGAAGGCACCTGACATTGGAGAACACACTCGCTTAACACTGTCCAAGAGGCTCTTCTCCAACCTCGGCACGGTCGGAGAAGGAGCTGGAAGGCCCAGTCCAAACCTGAACCAGAACTTCAATAATGGGTCCGGTCCAAGTTTGGACTAGTTTGTCAAGAAGACTAAGGCAAGAAAAGTTCCGCCCAACACTGAAACAGGTCCTGCGAACCAGTCGGGTACAGCGAACCAACCGTAGACGTCCACTTGTCGGTTCAATAGCAGAGAGGGAAACAGATGGGGTGGGGGACTCATTTGAGTTCCTAGTCACAAGGGGCCCTCCGGGCAGTTGGGGGCGAGGGCGGGGCCGATCAACCACGGGTCACAGATCATCGCAACTGCAGCTGGCGACGCTTCGAGTACTGCCACAACAACAGAGTCTCGATCGCAGCGTCAACACACAACTATGTCAGCACCTCACCTGTAGAGTCGCGAGCTCAACATCATGTCCCCGACCGACATTGACGTAGGTCGCTACCAGGTATCGCCTATGGGTCCCGAGCCTTGACAACCCCAGACTATTACAGTGCTCGGGGGGTCGAGGAGACGCGACGTCTACGTGCCCAGAAAGGGACACTTTTATTGTGGTGGGGGATGAGGCACTAAACCTGACATGCGAAGCAGTGGACGCGAACTGGGAAGAGAATGAACCAACCCCCAAACGACCAACCCGACCCGCCAAGCCAACCCGATCCATTATGGGCAAAAGACAGTCCAGTCTGGGCCTGCCAGTGATGTGCCTGCTGGCGGGCCAAACTTAAATGAAGATTTCATCAAGAGTTGGGTGGTCTAGGGCCTGCAGGGCTTTTTTCAATTGAATTTCAGAATTTTATGGGCCAGTTATTTAATAGTGTACCCACAAATATTCTTGACAAAAAGCTATTCAGCCTGGGAGCCGGAACTTTGACGATGGCAGAGGAAGCACCATCACGACATTCGGCAGAGGGACCAGGGGGCTATGGTAAAGATACCGCAGGCGAAGAATAGAAGGCTCTTCTACTATTGAAAGATGATAAAGATGACTCTGATGTCCTAGAAACATAACCATCAGACTAACCGAGGAGAGGCCAACGCGGAAGCGATGGGCGACAAGAGGTCTAGTGACGCTCTGAAAGAGCCCGCGACAGAGGTTACTTTGAGAAGATAGAAATTCCGTAGATGCGTGATCTTATGAGCTAATGACCCTGCATACCAAGCGCATATACCCAACCTATCTCTATTTTCAATTTCATGTCAGATGAGATGTTACTTTTTATTGCTACTATTTGCAGGATAAGGGTGGGGGGATGATCGAGCTGATCAAATATAATTACTTTACAATGCTAAAACTTCTGAGAATATTAGGGTAATTAAATTGGGGATGAGGGTCACACACAGAAACGAGGTACACATGGGGGACATGGTTTGCACTCGGGCTGAGGGGCAAAATTATTAATCAATGATAGTTCTATTCTGGAACATGAGGGGGCTAGGTAAACTGGCAAAACATTGCACGACTATTTTGGAGGCTAAAGCAGACATTGCGTGTCTGTGTGAGACTAAGTTAGCGACACCGACTAATCACTTAACAAGTGCTTTAGGAGCTCGAAGGATAAACTGGTGGGTCTCAAAAGATTCCATAGGAGCTTCTGGGCATTATGATCGGGTTTGACTCTTCGTTTTTCATTTTGCAAGATGAATGGATCAGGCTCCTCAGTAGTAATCAAGGGGAGAAAAGACAACGTAGTACATGTCAGTACCTGTGTTTATGACGCTAATAGGAGAGCATTAAGGGAGGATTTCTAGCAAGAGACCATCTTCCTCAAGCAAAGAGGGGGTCTACTGTGAGTTCTTGGAAGGGATTTTAATATTATCTGCTACTAAGAGGGGGAAGGGAATAGTTACGACCGCCAAGATTTTAACACCCTGATAGATCAGGCTGGGCTGATGAACTTACCTATTATTGATCAGGCCTTTATATGGCCAAATCTCTGGGGTAGGCCCATCGTGGCCAGACTAGACATGATCCTTATCTCCTCAGATTGGGAAACTCACCCCATTGGCTACTCTGTGCACCCTGTCAAGACCAACTTCTGACCATACTCTGTTGTGCCTAGATACTAGAGAAACGTTGGTCCCTAAATGAAAATTATTTCATTTTGGGAAGATATGACCGGAATGCCGGAATATTATCAAGGACAGTTAGGACATCCCCGTTAACCGTCTTGACATTGCAAAAGTATTAACCACTAAATTGAGACGCCTTCAAAAATCATTACATAAGTGGGAGCAACAATCTTTCAAATCTATCCTCAATAATAAGAAACAGATCACGGGCGACATAGACCTCTTAAAGAAATGTCAAGAAGAAATAGGCTAACCCAGGAGGAATTAGTTAAGCTGCAAAGTCTGTGATTCCAAATTCACTAGATTTACAAGGAGGAAATCATGTGGACCAGTGTGCTAAAGTGAATTGGGTTAAGCAGGGGATCTCAATATTGCTTTCTTCCACAAAATAGCAAACACGAGAAAAGAAAAAAAACAAGATCCTGAGCTTGGAAACATAAGGGGAAATCATAGAGGATGAAGACTGGATTAGGAAAGTCATCCATAAATATTTCAAGAACATTTTGGTTCTAAAGCCACTCTTAGATGGTCTGGGTGTATACTGGATAACCCAAATCCGGAAAAGGGTGGAACAGAAACTATAAGAAATATTGCCAAACCCTTTTCAGAGGAGGAGATCAAAGCGAGAGTATGGGGGTTGGGGCAGATAAGTTCTGGGACCTGATGGTTTCCCGATTTTCTTTTGTCGTCATTTTTGGGACATTGTCAAACCGGAAGTTATCAGGCTGCTAGACAATTTGCATATGGGGAATCTACAACTCGAAAGATTAAACTATGCAAATATGGTGCTTATTCCAAAAAATGGTGGGGCAAAAAGGTTGGAAATTTTAGACCTATTAGTAAGTTGAATGCTTCAGGCAACATCACCTCTAAGGTATTGGCCAACAGGCTAAGAGAGATTCTAGGTGTATTGATTGAGGATCATCAATCAGGCTTCCTCAAAGGCAGAAGTACTCTCGGCTCCATAGTTGTTCGGGAGGCGATCCAATTCATTAAGCGAAATAAGATTCCGGGGTTTATGCTAAAATGGGATTTTGAGCAAGCATACGACACCGTAGAATTGTAGTGTATTGTAGAAACTTTACAAGCTTCGGGCTTCGACCCAACTTGGATCTCGTGGATTAAGCTTTGGCTAAGATCAACAAAGGTATCCACTCTCGTCAACGGTACCAAGGGCGGGAGATCTCCTGTAAGAGGGGTCTCAGACATGGAGACCCCCTCTCCTCCTGATATTCATCATTGTGGCCAACGACCTTCACAATATGATCGCAAAGTGTCAAAAGAAGGAGCTTATAAAGGGTTTGTGATGCCGAGATGACACTAATGAAGTTATCAATCTATAATATGTGGACGACACCTTAATAGTTGGAAGGAGTGTCTGGCAGAGGCAATGATCCTTAAATAGACCTTGCTATGCTTGGAGAAATTGTCAGGACTTAGAATCAATTTCCACAGAAGCGTTATGATCTTTCTAGGAAAAATCTCAGCCAACAACTTCCTCCTTTCTCTGATATTTAACTGTCTCATCAAGAGATTACCCATCACTTACCTAGGATTACCGCTCATCATGGGAAAGCTCAACAAACCCCAGTAGATACCACTGACTAAGAAGGTGCAGAAAATATTGGCAGAAGAGAAAAGAAGGTTACTCTTGCTAGGAGGAAGAATCACAATGATTAACGTTGTTCTATCCGCCATCCCAACGGATTTTCTCTCTTTCTTCCCGCTTCCAAAATGGGTGAAAAGGAGATTAACTCTATAAGAAGAAAATTTCTTGGAACGAACGTAGAGAAGGGAGGGTTTTTGCCTCGTGAATTCGAAATGAGTATGCAAGCGTAAGGAGTTCAGCGGTCTGGGGGGTCATCAACCTTCGAGATTTTAATACAGTCTTGCTCCTCAAGTTGTGGTGGAGATTATTTCAAGACTCGGGCCATAAATAGGCATCACTTGTTTCACATAGCTACATGCTTCACACGGGATGGTGGTCGGACAGGTGCGCAAATGGGCATCCTCATCTCTATTTTGGAAAGAACTGAGGATCGTAAAAGACACTTTCTTCATAACAATCACGATGGAAGTAAAGAACGGGAGGGTGACGAGATTTTGGGAAGACAGGTGGTGTTCGAACATTCCATTGGGAACGCTATTTTCAAAGCTCTATTCAGCGGCACAAGACCCAACAAGGCCAGTGAGTTCTCGCTGGTCGGACGACAGCTCGAACATTAAGGTGCCTTATTTAAATCAGGACGATCATTTGGGACAAAAGGAAGAACTACTCAAACTCCTCCCGATATACTTACCAGCTAACGCGGGAGGGGGGGTCAGAGATTGTCTAATTTGGGAATGGGATCCTAAATGAGCATTTTCAGTCAGGAGTGCCTACCTAACACTAAATGACCGGGGTCTACGATGTTCGTTTGCTAAGGTCATCTGGAACGTTAAGGCGCCACTAAAAATTAGGGCCTTCCTCTTGCTGATTATCAATAAAGCTATCCTTACATGGGACAATCTAAGGAGAAGGAGCTGCAGGGCCTAACATTTGTCCCATTTGCATGGCATATGAAGGAACAATTAACCACTTGTTTTTGGGTTGCACTTTTACCGATCAATTTTGGGGCCTATTGGCACAATGCCTGACTTTGAGCATTCCTTACCCCAATCTGCAAATCTACTTTGGTCATCTTAGATGTTAGAATCTTTTCTAAAAGCGAGAGGGTTATATAGGTTATATAGGATTTAGGAGTGGCAACTATTTTCTAGGGGACTTGGAGGGAAAGAAATAATAAAATATTTAATAACTTGGCCATTTGCATGGCATGTGAAGGAACAATTAACCACTTGTTTTTGGGTTGCACTTTTACCGATCAAATTTGGAGCCTATTGGCACAATGCCTGACTCGAGCATTCCTCACTTACCCCAATCTGCGAATCTACTTTGGTCATCTTGGATGTTAGATTTTTTTTCTAAAAGCAAGAGGGTTATATAGGTTATATAGGATTTAGGAGTGGCAACTATTTTCTAGGGGACTTGGAGGGAAAGAAATAATAAAATATTTAATAACTTGACCATACATCCAACCAGAATTTTTGTGCCTGCTTTACTTTTATTTCTTATTGGCTAAAACTACTTTCAAGTAGATCTTGGGACAGTCGACGGGGACCATAGGGCAGATATAGTTAAGTGGGCCCTCCAACAATCAATCAAAAGAGATGCAGGGTAGGGGAGACATCAGCGACACAGACGAGATATGATCAATGCCTTTCTGGACCCCCCGACTTTTGCTTAGCAGGTTGATCGTAAAACCGAGACTCAGTTTTAAAGTCAACATGTATTTTATTTAAGGGCGTGTCCGATATGCGGCCTTTATGTTCAGAGTTATATTTTTGTACTGACGTTCCTTCTGCACCTGCGTGTGCTTCAAAATATTATAGTTCATGAGGTTTCTTTCGTAACTATATCTCATGTATTTACAGGATTGTTTTCATTAAAACTTATTAATGAAACGTGAGTGGTCTTTTTAGGTTCAGTGTTTACTCTTAAAAAAAAAAGAAACATGAAAAAGCTTTCTTTTTTAATAAACAAAACAGGAAACTAGAGAAGTCTTCCTTTCACATACTAGAATTCTTACCACTAGAAAGTGAAATCTCACTTGTCAGTTTGAAATTTCTGAACAAAAACTAATCTTTTTTCCATATGTATCTTAGATCATCTAGTTTAAGCTTTATATAAGGTTGTCTTAAGTGTTTTCACTTATTGGGTCATTAGAATAGCATTGATTATAGTATGAAGTTTCAGAAAAGTCAAGGTTCTTTCATGGGAAATAGCAGATTTTTAAGGTGTAGAATGGATATATTTTATCTGCACTGAGTTACATTAATCTTCTAACATAGTGTCTACAGAAGCTATTGTTTGCTATTAACTAAAGTATAAGGAACCATTCAATTAAAGTATAATCATAATGAAGCACTCGTGTTTCTAGAACCTCAGAAAAATAAACACTATTCAGTTAACCAGGTTGCACACTTAAAGGTGACGAAAGGAACTTGCATAACAAAATCGAGTTTTCAGCTAAAAACACAACAAAGTTTGCTATTAGTTGAACCGCAAAACTTCAGGAACCATCTTCTATCTCACATATAGAGAAACAGATTTTAAAACTGAATGCAGTTTCAGTTCCTAAAATTCACAAGGGCATGCATCAAGTGCCTGAATATCTGCCTATTTGAAAAGGAACAACTTCTGAGCATTCCTCTTTATAAAGTCCAGGCATCTCAAGTTGTTGGCATCAGAACGAGAAAAGCAATGACAATCCTAAAGGCTATGGTGTTGCTACTCATGCTTGTCTCTGGGGTCTTTGGTGATGGAAAATCAGTGGTCGGAAACCCAAAGCATATGCTGGATGTAGACAAGTGCGGCAATCATTGCCAGCTGGTGATGAACTCCTGCATCTCAAACTGCAGAATGGCCTTTCCTGACACATTCCTGCAGTGTCAAAACAGATGTGTGTGGCAGGAATCAGTTTGCAGCCGGAACTGCAAGGAGAAGACCCCTTACCCATAGTGGATCGGCTTACAATATGTATTACCATAAGCATCAAGTGCCAACTCCACAATTCAGAATCCGGCTTACTAGTTATATCACCCAAACTATTGCATGTTTGCTATCAATAATGAAAAGCAGAATTCGAGGTGGTTTTGAGACATCTAAAGTTTTTCAAAACCCTCGAAGTTCTATAGTATGATTACTAGCACAAAACATATTTTGGTATTGTGATGGTTAGCCTATACTGTATTCATTTAAATAAAATGTGCTACTATGCGCAAAAATTAATAATTGAGTTGAATAAGTATCCAAATGGACATAATTTAGTCTTCGTGGAATTGCATTGTGCATGTCCAGAATTTCCATTCATCTTCCTATATTGTGCTGAGATACATCATTGTAGTTTCTGATTTCATTCTCCTTTGTTTTGTGCTCAAATGTTATGATTTACAGATGTTATAAAAACTTGCTTGCTTTGTTCTTCTGATTTTTCATCGTACAGCCTAACCGCACTTTTACTTTAAAAAATGAATAATATAAGGATAACCAAATTAAAGAAAGATAGTTAACAAGAATAGTTATTGGAGACAATATTTTAGTTTTAATTTGGAAGAAATTTGTGTATTTCACGTTGAATAGTTTTGCTAGCCTTATAGAGCAGACAGACAAAACCATGAGAATCACCATTTGTTTTGAACGAAGAAAGCATAAGACAAGACTTGACGTGCAAATTAGATGTCAGAGACCACCTGATGCTTTTCCTTTCAATTCAGCTAGTTTCTTAACAATAGAGATAGATCGATTCCTGATTATCTTTATGTTTGATAAAAGCTATGAGGAACAAGCCCAAAGGGATTTTTATTAAAAAGAGTTCAATGAGACCATTTTCTGAAATGCAATGATACAGGAATTTATAGAGTCTAAGACAAATCTTAAACCCCAGCCAACATGTGAATAGAACTAGTAAAAGTATGAAGTTCCATAACCATACAGGTTATAGCATTCACCTGGCAAAGTTCAGTTGTTAAGCAGTGCGTCAACTTCTTCCTTTTGTTGTTAAAGTTTCACTGGCACCACTTTATTTAAACAGGTTGGTCATACTCCAGCTTTTGATTCCACAGCTACAGTGATGAGGCCTACGAAGAAAAGAGAAAAGAAGAAAAGCAAGGAAGAAGTTTGTAGTAGTTTTCTTCTCAATGCCAGACACTGTATGCTACTCTTATGTAGAATGACCACATATCTGAACACTCTCTTATAATTTCACAGTAGCGAAGTATAAGTGGTAAATGAAGAATGAAGAGGCACACTGAAGATATCAAATCATTAACCATCCTTTACACTGTATGATATTACTACATGTTTGCTATCAATAACGAAAATTAGAATTGAAAGTGGTTCTAAAACTTCTTTGATGTATTTCAAACACCTTGCAGTCTATAGTATGATTACAACTGTGAAATGTATTTTGGTATTGTCACGGTTAGCCAATTGTATGTGTTGGTTAAATAAAATGTGCTATTGCAAAAGTCTAATATAAGAGTTGAATAAGTATCCAAATGGACGTAATGATAGTATTGATGGAATTGTATTATGCACATCTACAATTTCCATTACTTATATTATTCTGAAATACATTACTGTTGTTGCTGATTCATTGTCCTTTGTGCTCAAATGTGATGATTTGCAAACGTTATAGAAACTTGCATGCTTAGTTCTTTTAATTGTCATAGCATATCTTGATTGTGCATTTAAAATAAATGCATGAGATAAGGATAACCTAAATTATAGACAATTATTCTGCAAGAATAATTATTGGAGACAATATTTTATTCTTAATTTGGAAGAAAATTTGTATTTTGTGTGGAATAGTTATGCTAGCAAAATAGAGAAGACTGACAAAAGTATGAGAATCACCATTTCTTTTGAATGAACAAAAAGCATGAGACCAGACATGTGCTTCGTGCGCAAACATAGAACCCAAGAAAACATCTATGTTGAGGAGAAGAGACCACCTAGTCTGTTCCCTTTCAAATCAAGCTACCTTCTTAACACGAGAGGTAGATTGATTCCTTGTTATCTTTATGCCTGAGAGAATCTGAGGCATAAGCCCCAACAGTCATTAAAAAGATTTTAAAGAAGCCATTTTATGATACGTAGGGATACAAAAATTTGTAAAGCCTAAGACAAAGCCTGAACCCCAGGATAGATGTGACTAGAATTAGTAAAATTATGAAGGTCCATATCCGTTCAGGTAGTAGCATTCACCTGCAAAGTACTGTTGTTAAGCTATGCTTCAACTCCTCCCTTTTGTGTTAAGCTTTCACTGGCACCACTTTATTTAAATAGTTGGTCATACTCCACCCTTTGATTCCAAGACAACAACCATGAAGCCTGCAAAGAAAGGAAAAAAAAGCAAATAAGAAAGAAGCTTGTTATACTTTTATACTGAATGCCAGCCACTGAATGGTATTCGTATGGAGAATGACAGAGCTGAACAATCTCTTATAAGTTTACTATAGCAACGTACATGTGGGAAATGATGAATACAGAGGCATACTGAAGATATCAAACCATTAACTATCCTTTACACAGCATTGACGCATGAATAGTCCAATTGCTATTACTGAATGCTCTTATAATTCTGCTTCAGGTCACATATATTAGGACTCAGACAAGAATTCTAATCGTTCTTGCTAGTTATTACCATCAAGAATAACTGCCTATCACCAGTAGAGTAAGATTCAATAAATTTGGAACTGAACCATTGTCAGTTGTCTCTCTTCCTAAGATATTTTTAAGTTACAGTATCTGTGGACTAGAGCCCATGACTTGTTATAAATGATTCAATTGACAATACACAGAATGGCCCCTTCAAGTTGGTCAAAAAATAAAGATATACTTCGTATAGATAATCACTACGGAACAACCATCACATAAGGAAATAGATGATTTCTGTCGAAGATCTTTCACATTGTTATTGTTTAATAATGACTAAACTATAAGGAACCATTCTCACGGTTCAAAGACTCGACCGAGTCGGAGACGAGTCGGCCGAGTCGTATCCGTCTCGGCTCGCTCCGAGACGAGTCCGAGTCACGAGTCGGTCGACTCAACTCTGAGGAGACCGACTCGGCTGAGAATCGATCGTGACTCAGTTGACTTGGCCGATTCACGGCCGAATCGGTCGTGACTCGGCCGAGTCGACTCCGATTCTCGGCCGAGTCGGCTCAAAACGTATATTCACCCATGACGAACGGGCATAAAGAAAAAAAAGGAAAAAAAGAAACTTACATCTCTCGCTCAGATTTGGAGATCTTCGCCGCTGTTCGATCGTCGCCGCTCAGATCTGGACTCTGCCGCCGGCCGCTTCTCCCCAGGCCCAGGTGATGTTCCTCCCTCTCTTGTCTCTTTCCCTCTCCCTCCCTTTGTTTCTCTCTCTCCCCTCTCTCTCACCCGCTCTCTTACTCTCCCTTTTTATCTCCCGTCTCTCTGTCTCTTTCCCCTCCCTCTCTCTCCCTGTTTCTGATCTCTCCCCTCTCTCCCCCTCTGAGGTATAAGAGAAGCAGATGGTGGTGGTGGTGATTAAGATGTAAGGGTTTTATCCAATTCTAGTAGTGATGATGGTGAAGATAATGATGACAGTGATGGCGGCAGTGGTGATGATGACAATAATGAGGGCAACAATAGTGCTGATGGAGAAACTTATAGTTTTGAAGGTCATATGTAAATGTTGAGTTTGACATCAAGCCAACAATATGATGTGATATATGTCTATGAATACAGATCACAACTTGAGAGATCAACGAGCACTAGTATCGGTTTATTTACTTACCGCAGAGATGATTATGATGATAATTTTGTGCCTCATCGCAATTAAATATGGAAATAACTACATTAGTATGTATTTATAAATGTAGTTTGTATAATTTACTATATTGTGCATGTATTTTGATATGCTTCTACCGACGACGCGTGTATTTATACTTTCGTTTTATGTTTAGTGTGCTAGGTGATATATTTTAGACATGTGATACATAAATGTGGATGTCTACGTTTTTTTAAGATTTGTCGTGATTTTTTCAGAATTTTTTGAGCTTTCTATGTTGCGTTTTGCGCGTATCGCCCGAGACCTATTTGAGTTGTCGAGACCGATCCGTTTCAGTGCCAGCGACTGTGAACCATGACCATTCTATAACTTATCATAGTGAAGAACTCATGGTTTCTAGAATCTCAGGAGCACAAATACTAACTTCAGTACACCATGTTGCACACGTAAAGGTGCCGGGAAGAACTTGTACATCAAATAAATTTCTTAGCTAAAAACTGTAACAAATTTTGCAATTATTTGAACTGTAAAACTTCAGAACTAACTGCTTTTCTAAATGAAAGAAACAGAATTTAAAACCAAATACAGTTTTTCAGTTCCCAAAATTCGCAGGGACATGCAGCAAGTACCTGCAATATCTGCCTATTTGAAAAGGAACAACTTCTGAGCATTCCTCTTTATAAAGTCCAGGCATCTCAAGTTGTTGGCATCAGAACGAGAAAAGCAATGACAATCCTAAAGGCTATGGTGTTGCTACTCATGCTTGTCTCTGGGGTCTTTGGTGATGGAAAATCAGTGGTCGAAAACCCAAAGCATATGCTGGATGTAGACAAGTGCGGCAATCATTGCCAGCTGGTGATGAACTCCTGCATCTCAAACTGCAGAATGGCCTTTCCTGACACATTCCTGCAGTGTCAAAACAGATGTGTGTGGCAGGAATCAGTTTGCAGCCGGAACTGCAAGGAGAAGACCCCTTACCCATAGTGGATCGGCTTACAATATGTATTACCATAAGCATCAAGTGCCAACTCCACAATTCAGAATCCGGCTTACTAGTTATATCACCCAAACTATTGCATGTTTGCTATCAATAATGAAAAGCAGAATTCGAGGTGGTTTTGAGACATCTAAAGTTTTTCAAAACCCTCGAAGTTCTATAATATGATTACTAGCACAAAACATATTTTGGTATTGTGATGGTTAGCCTATACTGTATTCATTTAAATAAAATGTGCTACTATGCGCAAAAATTAATAATAGAGTTGAATAAGTATCCAATGGACATAATTTAGTCTTCGTGGAATTGCGTTGTGCATGTCCAGAATTTCCATTCATCTTCCTATATTGTGCTGAGATACATCATTGTAGTTTCTGATTTCATTCTCCTTTGTTTTGTGCTCAAATGTTATGATTTACAGATGTTATAAAAACTTGCATGCTTTGTTCTTCTGATTTTTCATCGTACAGCCTAACCGCACTTTTACTTTAAAAAAATGAATAATATAAGGATAACCAAATTAAAGAAAGATAGTTAACAAGAATAGTTATTGGAGACAATATTTTAGTTTTAATTTGGAAGAAAATTGTGTATTTCACGTTGAATAGTTTTGCTAGCCTTATAGAGCAGACTGACAAAACCATGAGAATCACCATTTGTTTTGAACGAAGAAAGCATAAGACAAGACTTGACGTGCAAATTAGATGTCAGAGACCACCTTATGCTTTTCCTTTCAATTCAGCTAGTTTCTTAACAATAGAGATAGATCGATTCCTGGTTATCTTTATGTTTGATAAAAGCTATGAGGAACAAGCCCCAAGGGATTTTTATTAAAAAGAGTTCAATGAGACCATTTTCTGAAATGCAATGATACAGGAATTTATGTAGTCTAAGACAAATCTTAAACCCCAGCCAACATGTGAATAGAATTAGTAAAAGTATGAAGTTCCATAACCATACAGGTTATAGCATTCACCTGGCAAAGTTCAGTTGTTAAGCAGTGTGTCAACTTCTTCCTTTTGTTGTTAAAGTTTCGCTGGCACCACTTTATTTAAACAGGTTGGTCATACTCCAGCTTTTGATTCCACAGCTACAGTGATGAGGCCTACGAAGAAAAGAGAAAAGAAGAAAAGCAAGGAAGAAGTTTGTAGTAGTTTTCTTCTCAATGCCAGACACTGTATGCTACTCTTTTGTAGAATGACCACATATCTGAACACTCTCTTATAATTTCACAGTAGCGAAGTATAAGTGGTAAATGAAGAATGAAGAGGCATACTGAAGATATCAAATCATTAACCATCCTTTACACTGTATGATATTACTACATGTTTGCTATCAATAACGAAAATTAGAATTGAAAGTGGTTCTAAAACTACTTTGATGTATTTCAAACACCTTGCAGTCTATAGTATGATTACTACTGTGAAATGTATTTTGGTATTGTCACGGTTAGCCAATTGTATGTGTTGGTTAAATAAAATGTGCTATTGCAAAAGTCAAATACAAGAGTTGAATAAGTATCCAAATGGACGTAATGAAAGTGTTGATGGAATTGTATTATGCACATCTACAATTTCCATTACTTATATTATTCTGAAATACATTACTGTTGTTGCTGATTCATTGTCCTTTGTGCTCAAAAGTGATGATTTGCAAACGTTACAGAAACTTGCATGCTTAGTTCTTTTGATTGTCATAACATATCTTGATTGTGCATTTAAAATAAATGCATGAGATAAGGATAACCTAAATTATAGACAATTATTCTGCAAGAATAATTATTGGAGACAATATTTTATTCTTAATTTGGAAGAAAATTTGTATTTTGTGTGGAATAGTTATGCTAGCAAAATAGAGGAGACTGACAAAAGTATGGGAATCACCATTTCTTTTGAATGAACAAAAAGCATGAGACCAGACATGTGCTTCGTGCGCAAACATAGAACCCAAGAAAACATCTATGTTCAGGAGAAGAGACCACCTAGTCTGTTCCCTTTCAAATCAAGCTACCTTCTTAACACGAGAGGTAGATTGATTCCTTGTTATCTTTATGCCTGAGAGAATCTAAGGCATAAGCCCCAACAGTTTCATTAAAAAGATTTTAAAGAAGCCATTTTATGATACGTAGGGATACAAAAATTTGTAAAGCCTAAGACAAAGCCTGAACCCCAGGATAGATGTGACTAGAATTAGTAAAATTATGAAGGTCCATATCCGTCCAGGTAGTAGCATTCACCTGCAAAGTACTGTTGTTAAGCTATGCTTCAACTCCTCCCTTTCGTGTTAAGCTTTCACTGGCACCACTTTATTTAAATAGTTTGGTCATACTCCACCCTTTGATTCCACGGCAACAACCATGAAGCCTGCAAAGAAAGGAAAAAAAAGCAAATAAGAAGGAAGCTTGTTATACTTTTATACTGAATGCCAGCCACTGAATGGTATTCGTACGGAGAATGACAGAGCTGAACACTCTCCTATAAGTTTACTATAGCAACGTACATGTGGGAAATGATGAATACAGAGGCATACTGAAGGTATCAAACCATTAACTATCCTTTACACAGCATTGACGCATGAATAGTCCAATGCTATTACTGAATGCTCTTATAATTCTGCTTCAGGTCATATATATTAGGACTCAGACAAGAATTCTAATCGTTCTTGCTAGTTATTACCATCAAGAATAACTGCCTATCACCAGTAGAGTAAGATTCAATAAATTTGGAACTGAACCATTGTCAGTTGTCTCTGTTCCTAAGATATTTTTAAGTTACAGTATCTCTGGACTAGAGCCCATGACTTGTTATAAATGATTCAATTGACAATACAGAGAATGGCCCCTTCAAGTTGGTCAAAAAATAAAGATATGCTTCGTATAGATAATCACTACGGAACAACCATCACATAAGGAAATAGATGATTTCTGTCGAAGATCTTTCACATTGTTATTGTTTAATAATGATTAAACTATAAGGAACCATTCTATAACTTATCATAGTGAAGAACTCATGGTTTCTAGAATCTCAGGAGCACAAATACTAACTTCATTACACCATGTTGCACACGTAAAGGTGCCGGGGAGAACTTGTACATCAAATAAATTTCTTAGCTAAAAACTGTAACAAATTTTGCAATTATTTGAACTGTAAAACTTCAGAACTAACTGCTTATCTAAATGAAAGAAACAGAATTTAAAACCAAATACAGTTTTTCAGTTCCCAAAATTCGCAGGGACATGCAGCAAGTACCTGCAATATCTGCCTATTTGAAAAGGAACAACTTCTGAGCATTCCTTTTTATAAAGTCCTGTAGGCATCTTACATTTTAGGAATCAGAAGAAGACAAGCAATGGCAATCCTAAAAGTCTATGGTAGTTTTATTCATGCTCGTCTCTGGGGTCTTTGCTGACGGGCAATCAGTGGTTAGCAGCCCAAAGCATATGCCAGGCGTAGACAAGTGCGGCAATCATTGACAGATGGTGATGAACTCCTGCATCTCAAACTGCAGAAGGTCCTTTCCTGACACATTCATGCAGTGTCAAAACGAATGTGTGTGGCAAGAATCAGTTTTGCAACCGGAACTGCAAGGAGAATAGCCTTTACCCCTAGTGCATTGGCTTACAATATGTATTACTAATTTACTATAACCATCAAGCCTCGTATTCAGAATCTGGTTTACTATTTTTATCACCTTAACTATTACCACATGTTTGCCAAGAATAATGAAAAGTAGAACTGAAGGTGTTTCTAAAACAACTTTCATAGGTTTCAAAATACTTGCAGTTCTATAGTATGATTACTAGGATGAAATGTATTTTGGTATTGTGATGGTTTGCCTATTGCATATGCTCATTAAATAAAATGTTGATATTGTAAGCGAAAATCAATATTGGAGTTGAATATGTATCCAAATGGACATAACAGTAATCTTCATGGAATTGCATTATGCATGTCCAGAATTTCCATTCCTCTTCCTATATCGTGTTGAGATACATCACTCTAGTTTGCTTATTCATTGTCCCTTTTTTGGTGTTCAAATGTGATGAACACAAATGTTTAAAAAACTTGCATGCTTTGTTCTTTTGATTTGTCATAGTATAACCTGATTGCGCTTTTAGACTGTGCTTGGTTTGAAAGAACATGAGGGAAAGGAAAAGAAAATTGGGAGGAAAATCATTTTTCTCGTTTGGTTGTGAAAGAAACTAAGAAAGAAAATGAATGAAACTATCAAGCATAATTTTTCTTTTCACGTTTCTCTCCTCCAAGTGAAAGTGAGGGAAAATGCATAGAAGAAGAGTGTTGTCTAGAAAAACTAATTGAACACTCCTAAACCATACAACTCTATCAATAATTTTTTGCACCATTTATTTACTTTCCTTTCTCTCTTTCTAGGAACCAAACTATAAAATAGATTTCTTTTCTTTACTTTTCCTTTTCCTTTCCTTTTCCTTTCTTTTCTCTCATTTTCTTCTTAACAAAACTCAGCCTTAATTAAAAAAAATGCATAAAATAAGGCTAACCAAGTTAAGAAAAGATGTTTAACAAGAATAATTATTGTCAGTGACAATAATTTAGTTTTAATTTATAAGAAAATTGTGTATGCCACAAGAAATAGTTTCGCTAGCTCAATAGAGCAAACTGACAAAACCATGAGAATCACAATTTGTTTTGAATGAAGAAAGCATGAGACTCGGCGTATTCTTCACATGCAAATTAGATGTTGAAAAGTAAATACCACTTGTGCTTTTCCTTTCAAATCAACTAGTTTCCTTAACACTAGAGATAGATTGATTCCTGGTTATCTGTATGTTTGATAGAAACTATCAGGCATACGTGCCGACCATTTCATTGACCAAAGTTTGTAAAGTCCAAGATATAGCCTGAACCCCAGCCAAGATATGGATAGAATCAGTAAAAATATGAAGTTTCATAAGTGTCTAGGTTCTACCATTCACCTGACAAAGTTTGGTTGTTAAAAGGTGCTTCAATTCCTCCCTTTTGTGTTAATGTTTCACTGCGACCTCTTTATTTAACCAGGTTGGTCATACTCCACCTTTTGATTTCACAGCAACAATGAAATAAGACACAATTGACATGAAACTGTCGTACTACACAAAAACCAATAGATTTCAGCAGAGATCGCCTATCTGTTCATCCTTTCAAATCTCCTTAGGTTCTTAACACTTGAAACAGATTGATTTCTAGTTATCTTTATTTTTGAGAGAAACTGTGCGGCATATGCACCCAGTGTTTCATTAAAAGTATATCAGTGAGACATTTTCCAATATGCAGGGATATTCAATATTGTGAAGTCTCACGTATTGCCTCAACCCGCAGCCAAGATGTGAGTATAATTAGTAACAGTATAAAGTTTCAAAACAGCACAGGTTGTGGGGTGCAAATTATTCTGAACGTATCAGAATTGGTCCATTTAGGGGTGCTTCAACTCCTCTTTTTTGCTATGTTAAACTGGGACGTCTTTATTTAAACAGGTAGGTCATACTCCAAATTTCAGTTCACAACAACAGTGATCGGACCAACAAAATAGAAGATTAAGGAACATTAAAAACTCAGAAGGAAGTTTGTAATAGTTTCTGCCAATGCTATCCATATGTTTATCCAAGTACTCATTTATTAAGCCCACTGTAGCAGGGTGAGAAGTTGTAGACAATGAATGAAGAGGCTTCTTGAAGATACTAAACTATGAACCATACTTTACACAGCATGGATGCATGAATTATCCTTTTGCTATTTCTGAATGCTGTAATAGTTTCTGCCCAATGCTATCCATATGTTTATCCAAGTACTCATTTATTAAGCCCACTGTAGCAGGGTGAGAAGTTGTAGACAATGAATGAAGAGGCTTCTTGAAGATACTAAACTATGAACCATACTTTACACAGCATGGATGCATGAATTATCCTTTTGCTATTTCTGAATGCTGTAATAGATCTTCAGGCCATATAGTAGTACCCAAATCCTAAACCTATTGCTAATAATTTTTGTCTTGAAATTATCCTCAGAAACCTACAGGTTATTGAATATAATTAGTTGCTCTAATAAATTTTGAATTAAACATTTGTCAATAGTCTTTACTAAGATTGTCTTGGTAATCATTATGAAACAACCATCAGATAAGTAGTAAAACTATGATGCTAAACTTTCCAGGTGCAAATGACTATTAGATAAAAGTACAAGGAATCATTCAAGAAGTTGTCATAATTAACCACTCATGTTCCGTGATCTCAAGGGATTAAATACTAAGTTTAATATGCCATACTTCAGTGAATATTGCATAAGCATACATAGTAAGTCCTGAAAAAATGTACATCAAAATTCATTTTCTTAATTACTGAAAGCACAACAAGTTTGCTACTCGTTGAACTTTACAACTCTGGAACTAACTTTATGTAACAGGGAGAAATAGAACTTCATACTGAATGCATTGTCAGTTCCCAAAATTAACAAGATCATGCACAACAAGTGCCTGAATGCCAGAATAGCTGCCTATTTGATGAGGAACAATTTCTGAGTATTCCTCTTTCAAAAGTCCTGAAGGCATCTCATTCGTTTTCAGATCAGAACAAGAATAGGAATGGCAGTCTTAAAGGCTATGGTGGTGCTACAAGTTCTTGTCTCTGAGGTCTTTGCTAATGGAAACTCTGCAGTCAGTGGCCCACAGAATAAGCTCGATACATGCCAACATCATTGCCAATCGGTGATGAACTTGTGCATCTCAAGCTGCAGAAGATATTTTCTAGTTGGATCTGAGAGGTGTCATCGCACATGTGACAGGGATAAATCAGTTTGCTGCAATAAGTGCAAGGAGAATGGCCATTACCATTAGTCAATCGGAGTAAGCATCAAACCTCGTCTCAACTATTCAGGATCCAGCTTACTATCTCTATTACCCTAACTATAGTTAGATGCATGTGACCAATAATGAAAAGTAGAATTGGAGGTCCTTTGATGTATTTCAAAAACCTTGCTAATATGAAACATATTTTGATATTGTCATGGCTACATGATGCGGAACAATCAAATATGGAGGTGAATGAGGATCCAAATGGTCTTAAAGATTCTCTATAGAATCTTGAGTTGCATTCTTCTTCTTCTTCTTCTTCTACTTTCTAAGTAACATTACCATAATTGCCAGTTTCACCCTCCTCCAGATTTTGTTCAAAGGTGTTGCTTGCTTGTTTTTGATTTCCCACAATATAGCGATATTTCCATAGAAGAAAAAGAAGAAAAGAATAAAAATGGAATACTATAAGGATAACCTAGATTAAGGAATAATTATTTAGTGAGAACAATTATAGGAAATATATCTTACATTTCATTTGGATGTAAATTTGTATATCATGGAGAATAGTTATGCTAGCTGGAATAAAGCAGAATGACAAAACTGAGAGAAGGGCAATTTCATTTGACTGGACAAAGCAATATAGAGCCGAGAGAATATTTACAGATGTCAAGTGGGAAGCAAAGACCGGCCGCTGCTCCTTTTAACTCAGTTATGGTTCTCTCAACACCAGAAAGAGACTGCTCTCTTGATATTTTGAAATTTCTAATTTAAATTAATCTTTCTCAATAAGTAGCTTAGAATCATCTTTCACAGCTGTAGTCAAGGTTAGACATAAAATCTTCAGCCAAGGTGCAAATTGTTTGGTAATACCAAGTCCTCAGAATGGAATTGGTAATAGTATGAGCCTATGAGGTTTCATTATTTCATAACAGTACAGGTTCTTGAATGGGCTGTTTTTGTACGTGGCAGTCAAGTTTAATCAAACAGGTACCAGAGAGAAGAATAAAGAAGCAACTTAGAGTGATGGTTGTTATAGCTTGCTGCTTAATGCTATTCTTATGTAGAACACTGAAGCACTGGAGTATCCGAATCTCAGTTATTGAAGTTTACCATAGCAAGGCTCCAAGTGGAAATGATGAAAGAAGCTAGAGAGAAATGGGAGAGATGGAAAAAATGGGCCACTATTTTGATCACTGCGCCATAAATGGTCCAACTTTATGCCTAATAATTACGAAAGTTAAATATGTCAGGAGGGTGGAAGAATGGCAAAAAGATTGCCATAAGTCTCGCTGTGGAAAAGGAATACCTTAGATGAATGCTATCTTTTATGTAGGTACTACCTTCACAACTTCTGATGGTTAGTTTTTGGAAGAATAGATGGTATGCAAGACATTTGTTATGAAATCGCCAATATGAAAATCAAAAAGACACAGAAGAGAGAAAATTATCATTGCTCCTTTCAACCTTAGATTAGACACTCAAAAGGAATTGAAATCATCTCCACATGTGTTACACATTATTAAGAACTAGATTTTGAGCACATGCTACGCACTGGCAACAAAAAAATAATTGGTTAAAATAAAATTTATTAAGAGTGTTTTTCATTTTTATAGGGTTTTTTTTGCACTAATTGTAGAGAATTCTAATCTTGAATGGAGAAGAAAGAAACCTTTCACCGTTTCTCCTTTTTTCGGAATAAATATCTTATTTTCTCTCTCTAATAAATATATTTTTTATTTTAAAATTCTTTTTGAAATAGAGATCCCTAATAAATGTTGTTCTTTTTATATTATTTCAAACTTATTTTTATGATTGCAACATTTTTTTATTTCACTTTCTTTTGACATAGAGATTGAGAGAGAGAGAGAGAGAGAGATAGATAAATGCGAGTGAGAAGTTTTAGGAATGCAATCATGAAGAGAGAGATAAGTGCCTTGATTCTCTATCTAATAAATGTCATTTTTTATTTTAATTTTTTTTTTTGAGATGAGGATCAACATTTATGGCTAGATTTCAAAATAAGTTAAGAGTTTATAAATGGATGGATAGATTTGGCTTGGGCGTGATACGAACGTGAGTTACTATCATATTAGAATTCTAATCAAAAGGGTTATAGTTATAATGGTAAAATATTTTAGAATTTTCTTGAAAGAAAGCAAAGGTTGTATGAACATACACCAATTCTTCCGCCCGTTGTTGAGTGATTGTATTCCTCTTTATAGAATGAGTAGCAACTAGCGGGTTAGAAAGAAAACTACATGCAGGCTTATATACGGTTTCTTGGAAAGTATTGTGCTTCTTTAATAAATGTATCCTCATGTCAGTATAGATTACTTTAATTTTGAGGAAGGAATGCATTATTTTTGCCTGTGGAGGAACTCAAGTTACTGGTCATCTAAACGGTGAAATAAGAAGAGAACATTTACACTTTAATAAATCCAAATGAATAACTTCGACAAAAATATAATCCTTGAGCACCACTAGATGAGATTCATACCCAAAACAAAGTAATTGAAAACCAGAACCACATATTAAAAAGAAGGGAAATAACTGCACGTGCTTTCACCAATATCATATACATTATCTAATTATAAGTTGAAAAAATCAACAATAAGAATCTCAACTAACCAAGAAATGATGCAGATCGTGAGATTAATAAATATAATAAAAACTTCAAACCTATCACCTTGAGGAGAGGGTGAGATGTCAGCATTGAGCATATTCCAAACATCCTGTGACTTCGGTCTAGCTTAAGATTCCACGCTGAACCAACAAAGGGAAATTAGGATTATTGAAGAGATAGCAAGCAATAAATGCATAATAAATGATTGAATGCATTACTAATAGAATTAGATTATATTGATTGTTTTCAAATTGCATAGTTAAACAAGAGGAAGGTCAACTAACAAATATACGGTGTACCATTGGACCACAATCTACATGGGTATGAGCTCCCTCTTCATACTAAGCACAGAGGAATTCTCATCAAGAGAAGTGATAAACATCAGTGGCAAACAGGGGTAGTTTATGATTTTCTCACATGTATTTTCAGGGTTGTTTTCAATAAAAGCTTATTAATGAAACACGGGGTACCTTAAGGGTTCACGGTTTACTCTCATCAAAAGGAAATGGAAAAAAGTAGTTTATTAGGATTTGCTCAAGAACAGAACATAGGCATATGTGCATTATCAATGATAACTTGACGATAACACAACTGCAGATATGTATATTACATTATCGATAATAAGTAAACTAATTGTTATACATTCAATAAGAATATAAAGCACATCCAAATTAAGGCTATGATGCTTGACTGCCATAAGGAAAACTGTTAATAAGTGTGAAAGCTGAAGACTTGATGACATTGGCATTAATTGTAAGTTTTTTCCCCTGCAGGTGAAATTAACCAAAATCATGCAGGCATCATATAGAAACAGTTATGTCGAACACCATAGTACCATACTTAAAACCACCTATCTATCTATATTTGTGATGTGAAAGCCGGTGGAGTTGTGCATGGCTGGACATCAATAATATTTTTCTTTTTGTACCCAACATGTTCAAATATGCATGCTATTCTTTACAAGGAAATCTCCATTCCCAAGAGAAATTTGCATCACAAGCTATGTTGCATTGATACTTCAACTTGGGGAATGCACCGGGCCAATATTTGATGGATGCCTCTCAAATATTCCTTTTGAAGTATTCTAACCTAATCTAAATGTATCTAAGACATACCACACACACACACACATATCAGAAATATGTATATCAGCTGACAGCTGAGAGTCCCTCTCAGCCTGCGGTGACGTGGCACATTATGAGCCACATAATTCGACAATCTAAAATGACGCCCCGCTTTTGAAAATAATTGAAATTACTAAAAACCCCTATCGTTTGTCTTTTTCTTGGAATGATTAATATTATATTCTTTATTATTATTTTTTCTCCCCTTTTATATGTCTATCTCTCTGTTTCTCCTCACGCTGTCAGATCTAGATTTTTGACTTGTAGAGAATGTCATTCTAAAAAAGTGAGAGCGAAATCAGATATTAATTTTTAGTTGCAGACCTAGATCTCCAGCAGCTATTTTGACAGGTTCATGTTCCCTCGGGATGTCAGCTTCAATATTTTCATTGTGATTCTTCTCTTCTTCTTCTTCTTCCAAAGGAAGGCCTATCTGAAATTTTTCATCATCGGAAATATTGGTCATTCGATTTAAAATCTGAAAGACAAAGTAAAATACACATAAATATATAACCAATCTGTCAGAGATGCGATTGAAGTCGTAGGAAAAATTATTTTAAAAGTTGTCTTTTTCATCAGGACTGTGACTTTGGTCGCATTCATAATGATAAATTGTCAGATAAAATTAAATTATGTGACCATAATCGCTATATGAAATTTTATCTTCAAACTATTTATTTTACAAGACATCAACCAAAGTCGCAGTCTAATTAAAATTTATTAATAAAAAGACTGCGACCTTGGTCGTAAAAATGAAAAATAAGTTATAAAATACTGCGACCAAGGTCGCAGTGTTATCAAACAAAACTTTTCAAAAAGACTGTTATTACATAAGACTGCGACCAATGTCGCAGTCTTCGATCGCAATCTTCTAATCATCTTAATTACTTAACTTTTGAGACCTTATTCATTGCTTCAATTGACTGTGTCTCTTGTTTCATAAGAATGCGACCACGGTCGCAGTATCCTATTTAGATTACTTTATAAAAAATACTATAACCAAAGCTACATAAGACTGCGATTAATGTCGCAGTTTTCGGTTGCAGTCTTCTAATCATCTTAATTACTTAACTTTTGAGACCTTGTTTACTGTTTCAATTGACTATGTCTCTTGTTTCATAAAGGGGGTGTTTGGATGCAAGGAAGTGGGCGGAAGTAAGGAAATGAGGAAGTATAATTGCTTACTTCCCTATCTATCCAAACACCGGAAAAGAAAAATAAGAAAACTCCTTTTCTTTCTCTCTTTTCTCTTTTACACAACTATTTCCTCGCTTTCAAAGTGCCACAGTTAATTTTGTGCTCATGTAAATCTCATTTATAATAAGTTGTAATACAAAACAGTTAATTTTTTGATCATGTAAATCTCACTTGCATTCTAATTAAAGTCTATTTTTTATTTTTCTTAATTAATTTTTATTTTAATATTATTTTGCGGTCAACTTTGTGGTCAACTTTTTCACTTTCACTTTCACATTACCATCCAAATACCGGAAAAGACATAACATTTTTCAAATCACACTTCCTAACAACATCCAAACACCGGAAAACTTACTAACCAATTCCCAAGTTCCAAAGGGAACTATTACCAATTCCTCACTTTCTTACTTCCTCACTTCCACCGTCAACCAAACAGGCCCAAAATTACGATCATGGTTGCAGTATTCTATTTAGATTACTTAATAAAAAATATTATGATCAATGTCACATTATTATCAAACAAAACATTCTCAAAGAGACTGCTGTTACATAAGACTGCGACCGAAGTCGCAATCTTCTAATCATCTTAATTAATTAACTTACGAGATTATTGTCACTACTTCAATTGACTACGACTCTTATATCATAAGACTGCGACCATGGTCGCAGTATCCTATTTAGCTTAGCAAAGTCGAAAAAATATTGCGACCCTAATCGAAAAAAATTAAAAAAACGGCCGCAACACTGCGACCAAAGGTCGCAATGTAAAACAAAAATAAATCTAAAAAGTGAAAATGATATTAAAAAATTTAAATTCAAAATTTTTCTTTTCAGAAATTGCGACTTTGATTGCAATTTCAGAAAATAAAATAAACTAAAATAAACTGTTTCAAGTCGCAGTAATAGATTTTTATTGTGATTAAAACATCTTTCAAAAAAACTTGAACATTAATGCGACCATGATTGCATTCTTTTAAAATAAATTATTTTTCTAAAATTTAGTAATCAAGATCTGTAATTTTTTTATTTGAAAAAACTCAAAATTTTCAGATCTGTAATTTTTTTAGTGGAGGAACAGTTGTAATCAGGTTAAAAGTGAAACTGAGAGTATTTTAGTCATTGGGTAACAAAAAGTGGTTGAGGGTCTCCTTTTATCGCCTAAATTTTTGACCTCTGCAGCTAATATGAAGCCACGTCATGCCGGCTAAAAACTATCTCAGTTGGCGGCTAAGGTGCAGTAACCCCTATATATATACACACACACACATACATACATACATACATACATATATATAAATGAGAAAGACTTGGATCCTTTGAAAATGATATAAAGATGATCATTTCATTCAAATTCAATGTTAAGTCATTCAAATTAAAGATCTACTTTATTAGAGTTGATCTACATTATTAAGAGTGCTTAAAAATAAAAAATTCAAGCGTTTTAAATACTTTTTACTTATTTATCAAGTAGGCGTAAAATGAACAGCCAAAACAGTGAGTTAATTAGTTTAACAGTGTAGAATATTTAAAACCTAATAAAAATTGGCGTGTTAGGGTTTTTAAATGTTTAGATCATGAGCAAAAAGTCGGATCGAGAATTTGTACGTCTAAAATCATAAATCTGAGTAATATGCTATTTTCGCCCACTCTCTCTATATATATATAGAAATATTTTGCCCGGCCCCTAGTTTTCAATTTAGTTGGGAAAAAACTCAGCGCACAATTCTTTTAGCCCCAGCCTCATCCACGTCAGCATATTGTAATAAAATAACGCTTTGGCCTATTTTCTCTCAAAATCAACTTGACTCCTCCATATAATTTTGTTTTCTTACCCCTTTCTCAGATTCAGACGATGTTCTTCGCCGCTTGGTCTAAAGAAAGCGTGATTTTCATTGCATGTGAGTCTCGTCGCAAGCGGCTTCAACACTATAAATTATTCGATCTCGATCTTAAAGAACGATAGAGGGGATCGAATCGAATCGATCACATAGTAGGAAGAGAGTCAGATCATGGATTAGGGGACTTGATTGTATATCGACCATTACTACTTGTGTCATTTTTATGTAAAAAGGCAAAAAGAAAGGAATTGGGTTTATTAAAACAAAAGTTTTGGTAGTTTTTGTTCGGAAGCTTGAAGAAGGGGTTGTGGTCTCATTTTTGGACAGAATATTGCAATTAAGAATAGAGTTTTTGTGAGGACTGTTATCATGACTTTTGTGAGGACTGCGCCATAATTGTGGTCCTAATAAAAAGTCAAAAATAGGGCATTTTGTGAGGACTGCGATCATGATCGCAATCCTAATAAAGACTAAAAACAAGACATTTTTGTTAGGACTGAGATCACAGTCCTAATAAAGAAGACTTCGATCATGATCGCAGTTTTATAAAGACTCGAACACATGATAATTTTATGAGAATTGCGAAAACTCAGAAATATGACATTTTTCGAGGACTGCAATTATAGTCGCAGTCCTGTATATACCAGCAATCCGTTTTTTCGAAGTGTTTACTACGGGGCATTTGCGTCTTTCGCCGATGAGGAGGGCTTCAGCGCTTGAGACCCGTGGTTGGTTAAAAAGGGGGTAGTCTATGCGTAATAAAATATTCGCATGAGTTTTTCTTAATTACGGTTTAACATAGGTCGTTGTACCAAAATCCTCATATACATATATATATAATATATATATACACGCGCGCGCGCACTTGTGTCATTCCGGAAGGATTCGAAGCCGAATCCTTCCCACTCAAATATAACCCTACGACATTCGAATGCAACATCCACTCCGTTGAAGTTGATCTACAATATTTCAAGTAACTAAAAATAAAAAAACATATATTTTGAATACTTATTGCCCATCCATCAAGTAGGCTTAAAATGGACAGCCTAAATAGTGAGTCGATTAATTTAACAGTGTAGAATATTTGAAATCTAACAAAAAATAGTGTGTGAGGGTTTTTAAGTATTTAGATCATGATGAAATGGTCGAATCGAGAATTTGTATGTCTAAAGATGAAGATCTAAGCAATATGCTATTTTCGGCCGTTCATTTTGCACCTACTTGATGGGTAGGCAAAAAGTATTCAAAATACATGATTTTTTATTTTTAGTTACTTGAAATAATGTATATCAACTTCAACAGAATAAATTTTACATTCAAATATCGTAGGATTATATTTAAGTGGGAAGGATTCGACATCGAATCCTTCCAGAATGACACAAGTGTGTACATATATATATTGTAGTGGTTAGATTTTGATCTGCATCAGGATCGTGATACGTCTCCCACCTCATCATGAACGCCCGATATAAACGACAAGGCATGCCAGCAGAGCACCTTCTTGAGTATCACCCAGTCGTACTGATGCCACTTCTCCCTCCGAGGACACCGTTGCTCCGAGAACTCCAATACTTCTAGCACCTTCCCGAGCACCACCCAGCCGTTCCCGAGGCCAATCCTCCCGCTCTGAGTAAGACATCTACAACAACCAACATTGATTTTCACTTTCAATTCAGCAAGCAGGACTCTCTTAATTCACGGAGTCAGTTGCCCTGCCAGATCATCCCACGTTTTGAATGTTGCAACAGTTCCTGCTTTAGCGCGGACGATTACAGATGGCAGCAGAAATTACTCCTAATAATCACGAGCATAATCCGAGCAGTTATTTGTACACTTGGACCTCCATCAAGCAAGAGAGAGGAATCCTAGAGAATTGAATTTACAACAGTGCTGAGAACTCCTTATAATCTATTTGATTTAGTAGAATCTCTCTTTGCACCATGATTTTTTCCTTTTGTGAGTTTTTCACGTAAATTTTCTAGTGTTTGCATTGCTTTACCCTCTTTCCTACAAATTGAGTGTAAATAAATTCCGTGAGAGTGGCCGAATTGTAAGCCATTTGGTTTGCTCCCAGGCACGGTGGTTCGAATTCTGCTCTCAATGACATATTGGGGATTAGTTTGGAGGGCTTATTGACCACCAAGTTTCCTTAGGATGAGGGTGAGGCGCCTCTGAGATATCCCCGAATTTACTTTCCAATACGCACACATATATAGACTCGTGTCCTTCAAAAAAGACTTGAGCCTGAATCATTCCCACTCAAATTCAACCCTCCGACATTTGAATACAAGATCCACTCTGTTGAAGTTGATTTATATTATTTCAAGTATCTATAAACCAAAAATAAGTGTTTGAATACTTTTTGCTCATCCATCAAGCGGCGCAAAATGGACGGCCAAACGTAGTGAGTTGGTTAGATCTATTTCTTTAAACATACAAATTCTCGATTTGGTCATTTCATTATGATCTAAACATTTAAAAACTCCTACAAACTATTTTTTGTTAGGTTTAAATATTTTACACCGTTAAACTAACCAACTCACTATCTAGGCCGTCTGTTTTTTTCCTACTTGATGCATGGGCAAAAAAGTATTCAAAACACTTGATTTTTGGTTTATAAATACTTGAAATAATATAGATCAACTTCAACGGAGTGGATCTTGTATTCTAATGTCGGATGTTGATATTTGAGTGGAAAGGATTAGGCCTCAAATCTTTTTGGAAGGACATAAATCTACGTGTGTGTATAGTAAATTGAGAGCTTACAGGATAAGCTTTCAGCCTCCTGTCAATCTTGGTATCCGTGAGCATCAGATTGCCTCTTCATCGACAACCTTCCTTCCTGTGCTTGCGGAGCAATTCATCAAACAACTCATCTGCATCAATCTTCTACTCCACCCACTTTCTTTTGTCCATAACAATAAATAGCAAATCAGTAGTTCTATTGGTGTAATCGCTAGGTCAAGCTTAAAAGGAAAAGAAAAGAAAGAATCAATCCGAATTCAAATAGGAATCAGAGAAGCAATTCCTAGTCCAACTTAAATACCCGTTGTGATTAATCCTAATTGGTCTCCAACTCCTGACATAATAAAAATAGATTAAAATCAAGCAATCAATGAATCGACAGTTCAATATAACTCCAATTCTTACACTAACAGAGGAATCCAATTCCAGTTCCAGTTCAATTTCAACTCTCTCTGCTGCAATTACCTATAAATAAAGCCGCTTTTCCCCTTCAATCGCACAAGCAGCAGTCGTCCTGAAGGTCATCATGGCCAACCCCTCCTCATCCTCTCTGCTGAAGGCAATGTACCTCGCCGCCCTCCTCCTCCTCGCCGTCGGAGGAGTAACTTCCACCACCGACGACGGGACGAGCTTGAAATCGCCGTCGCCCTCGAACTCGAACAGCAGGCAGCAGTGCTGTCGTCGCTGCTCCCCCAGCAGCGAAACCACCATCACCGTGTTCGTTGAAGAGGACGAAGCGGTGGTTTCGTCGAACATCAAGGCCCGGCCCCTGAATCCTTGGAGAAATCTCCACTGCGACCCGCATTGCTGCTATCGTTCTCCTTCCCCAGCCCCAGCCCCAGCCCCAGCCCCCGAAAGTCCACCACCACCACCAAATCATCATCGTCGACACCTTCCTCCTCCTCCTATTCATCATCACCGCCATCCACCACCGCCTGAATTTCCGCCCGTCTCGTCGCCGGCGGACGCCTCATCTCCGACGGCGGCGTCGCCTGCACCCTCGGTACACATCCAAACTTTTACCCCTCTCTCCTCTCTCTCTCTCTCATAAATTTCGGCGGATTTTAAATTTTTTAAACCGTAGTTTAAAACTTTATTTTAAGTTTGGTTTGCAAATTAGAGTTGTATATCTTTTAACTTTATTCTGGATATAAAATAATCTCAAACTTTTTTTTTTTTTGCTTTTTCTTAACTGTTGTCTCTGCTCTGATTAGATTTTTCTAAACTGCAATTGAATCTAACTTTTGAAGATACCTAATTTGCGACAGTTTTTAAAATATCATCTAGTCTTATGCTATTTACTGTAAATTTTATAGTCATGATAGTTGTCTCACGGACCCCTTTCATGTCTCTTTACATATTTTATCAAATAAAAATTATTTTTTAACTAACATCAAACTCTCTCTTCAAAAAAAAAAAGTAGAAATTTTGTTTGGGTATTATTATCATATGAGTGCAATTCTTTAATAACTTTCAATTGGTTTCATACCACATTTATTATATTATTCAAATTTAAATTATTTAATTAAATACTACACAATTATAAATTCTATAATTTACTTTGAGAATATATAAGTATTTAATGTATTAATTTTCATCTAAATTTCTTTTCACGAAGATATTGATTGTATTTTTTTCAACACGTGCATCACACATGCACGTGCAATAATCTAATGAATGATAGTTGAAAGGACCTTAGGTTAGTTTTTTGGAGTTTAGGGACTACAATGGGGTCATTTTAGCTTGTAAAGTTTTGTAAACTTGAGTATATTTAGATTATAGTAAGAGGTTTACAAACTATGTTAGCTGTAGTTACATTATCAAACGAATTTTTGAGTTGAAGTCTTGAAGAGTCCACTCTCAGTGAGTTTTTCTAAATTACTATGAAAGTCAACTTTTAAAAGTGACTAACTTTTGTTTAGTAAACTATAAATAATCAAAAAGAAATCAGATTAGCTTTTCGGAGACAAAAGAGTTAATTCCAAAAGCTTCAAATTATAATTGAGAAAACTTAACTCCAAAAATAAATAAGTCCTAATTAGTTGAAAAATTATTCAACTATATTTATTTGATAGTTAATTAAACTTGGCTCACTGGTAAAAAGGGTGGAAGAGGATTGCGGAGGTTCTTAGGTCCAAGTCTCGGCTCTACGGCATATGTTGCAAAAAGAAAAGTTATATTAATTTTAAATTTTTTATGTGCTTAAAAACTTATATAATTTTTATTTAAATCTCTATCTTAAGAACTAATTATGAAATTTCAATAAATCTGCCACTATATTTAGAGTAAGGTTATGATTTTTTGAGCGAATAGACTAGGGCGTGTTTGTTTCGCCGCAAAACGCAAGTCGTAAAACTTCTTTTCCATTTTCCGTTGTTTGTTTCGCTGAAAAACAAGTTGCAAAATGTAACTTTTCTTTTCCCACTTGCAGTTGCCACAGTTAAATTTGTGGTCATGTAAATCTCACTTTTACAATCATATTTTCCCACTTGCAGTTGCTACAGTTAATTTTGTGGTCATGTAACTCTCACTTGTAGTACACTTACAGCTCAAAACAGTTACTTGATAATCAATATATAATTTAATATTATTAAATATTTAATATTTTAAATAGTGTTTAATTTCTAATTTAATTATTTAATATTTTTAATCTTTAATTTTTTTATTATTTTTAATATTGTTTTAATATTTAATATTTTACTATTTTAATTGAATGGTTTTATTTAATATTATATTTAATACTTTATTATTTTATTAATACTTATTCAATTTTTTATTATTTTATTTAGAGTAATATTTTATTAATATAACAATATTATACTTTAATATAAAATTACTATATATTTAATTATTTATTTTTTAATATAAAAAATTACTTTATTAATATCATAATATATTTTATTATTATATTAATATTTTATTATGCTAATATTGTAATAATAATTCAGTATAATAATACTATAATGATAATTTATTATTAAATTATAATTATATTTTACTTTGTTAATTTTATATTTCTATAATATTACAACAATATTATAATAAAATTTATATTATAATAATTTTCAAGTATTTTTAATATTATAATATTATAACTATATTTTATTATTTTTGTAATATTTTTTAATATTTATATTTTATTAGTATTCTTAAAATTTTATTAACGTTCTTTAGATTTTCTTAAAATTTTATATTATTTATTTAGTTAATATTTTAGTAATATTTTACTATTTATACTAATATTTTTTAATATTATTCTTATAAATAAAATATTAAGATTATTAGTTTTTTTATCTCAAATTTATTAATACAATTTAATTTGCAATAGTAGATTTAATTTAATAGTATTTATAATATTTAAATCACTACTACAGTTAATTTTGTGGTCAACTTTTCCACTTACACTTTTACATTACTAACCAAACACCGTAAAACACAATATACTTTACTATTTACACTTTCACTTTATCAACCAAACACCGTAAAACATAATATACTTTTCCATTTACACTTCACTTTATCAACCAAACGCCGTAAAACACAATATATTTTCTCTGCTACAGTTCACTTTTTCCATTCTCATTTTACGACTTACGACTTGCGACGTTTTGCAACGAAACAAACAGGCCCTAAGTATAAAATCCTCTAAAAATTTAAGAAGATTGAGATTATGAGTTGAGAAACCTTCTATTTACATAGATAACTAATTAAACATTATTGTTATTATTCTGAAAAGTAGCTAACTCTACTCTTTGTGCAGTCACCGTCCCCTGCTCCGTCGCCGGCCATGCCGCCACCAATGTCAACTCCTCCGACCCCGGCACCTGCTCCCAACCCAGTCCCACCACCTCCGGTGGCACAACCTCCACCTTCTCCACCACCATCAGAGCCATCACCGAATGTCATAATTAACAATTACTACACAATCAGGAACACTTGGAACAACTACTTCAACATCAGGAGCTTCTTAAATGCGACCTCTATTAATGGTCGTCTCACGTTGCCTCCGATGCCATCCATTCCGCTGCCTCCTCTGCCGCCGTTCGTGTTTCCGGGGCCTCCCCCTTCGAAGGTGACTCCTGCTCCTGCTCCGTCTCCAGAAGTGCAGTCGCCACTTGCCTCACCTCCTTCCACTTCGACTTCGAATCCACCATCAGATGCCCCTGCTATGCCTCCTGCTGCTGGCTCTGCAGCTGTTGTTTTCCCTTCACTCTCAGCGATTGGAATTTTTAGTCTAGTTGCAGTTGGATCGTTCATGTTTCTCCTCTAGATTGATACACATTTTTTTGTTTTTTTGTTTTTTGTTTTTTTTGGGGTTTTTTGTTTACAGAAATAACAACTTAACTTATTTATGTGGACTGAGATTTCTTAGTGGGTTTTGGCTAGGGAAGTAAACGGATGCAAACAATTTGCCCCCAAGCCGTCATCCCGAATACATGTGAGAAAAATTCAATGTTATCGGGCTAAAATCCGTATCCAATTAGAATCCGAATTCATTTTAAATAAATATGAATGCTAAGATCAATATCAAACACTATTTACATACGCATCCGCTACAAGAAAATGGATACCAATATGATAACACCAATACCCGACCCATATCCAAACCGTTCAGATCGTTTTCGCTGGAAGAGTAGGATCAAATTGGATATTTGCAATAGATAAATTTGTTACAATGAATGAGAGATATTGTTAACGCACTTTAACGCACATGAGAAAGCAAAGAATTCAGCTTCAATCTGCAAAAGAGCAAATTTACAGGGGGCATTAAAACTATACTCAGCATTTAGATCAAGAGGGCCAGCTTCATCAGACTGTGTGTAAATTTTAACAAATTTTTCGTGATTCCCGACAATGCCACGATGAATTTCTCTCATTGGCTCATTCTGGCTCAATGCCATTGTCTCATAAGAGTTTCATAGCCTCTCTCTAATACACACAACAATAACAACACTCCTTCATGAACCATCATCCACCCCTAAAGGAAGTACTCTAGCTAAGATGATGGCAACTCAAAAGTCAGGAAAGAAGAGAGCAAATTAAGAGTTTTCCTCGAGTAAAAGACAACACTAAAGCCGACAGGGAGACTGAATGAGAGAGGTCCTTCACTTCTTCCTCTTCTTCGGGGGCTGGAGAGACTCTTCCTCGTCATCTTCCTCCTCTTCATCTTCCTCGTTGTCTTGATCCTCTTCCTCTACCACTTCTTCCTCATCGTCCCCTCCATCATCGTCGTCATCGTCGTCGTCGTCGTCGTCATCCTCGTCGTCGTCCCCACCCTCTTGGTCTTCGGGCTCTTCTTCCTCCTCTCCATTTTCTTCTCCACCTCCAGTGTCTCCACCTGTTGCCCTATTGCTATTGTTGTTGTTGTTGTTGTTAGGCTTTTCATATCCCTCTCCGTCTTCCTCTGATACGTCCTCTTCACCCTCTTCATGGTCTCCATCGTCATCCCCATCCCCATCCCCATCCCCATCCCCATCATTGTCATCAGCATCCGCAGGCTCTGAATTGTTTTTGCTTTGCTGAGCCTTCTCATGTTCAGGTTGGATCAGCGTAGGCAACCCAAATGCATCCTGAAACACCATTAAACATCAAAACTAGGATCAAACGCTGTTTTATTGAAAATATCATTAAACAAATTCAGATCATAATCAATTTTTAAGCCATTCAAGATTGAAGGGCATAGAAATAGAAATACAGCACAGAAAGCTAATCCTTTACCGACCAGATTACGCATAAACTGTTTCTTTTGTAATAAACAAAACTTGAATCTTGATGCAAACTCATTCTACATTTTACAGAACAAATAAAAGCATACCTTGCTATCTCACTTAAAGGTAGCATCATTTGCAAAATCAAACTAATATAGTAATATCAATCCAACAAGAAGTAAGACCTGAATTGATCATCCCCTACATCATTTGCAAAACTCATCTTGGCACAACGTCAAACAAAAAAAGTTTTAAGCTAGTGCGCATTAATGACTTTTCCACTCCAACTAAGACTGACTTGAGGGATTCAATAAACCACAATATAACGATTATGGGATGAACTTTTAGTTTAACTCATTCAATACAAATTATAGTATCTGAGATAAAAGCTTGAAAATCAGATCACAAACTACCTTATTATTGAGCATTCACGCATTGCAAATTCAGTGTCACAATTACTTATAAGGAAATCTTGAACATATAAAAAGAAACTTTCACATTAAAAGTGAACTCTTGCCATGCAACTCTTGTAATTTGATAGTTCAGTTCAGCCGAACAAATCGAACCTATCTAGACCCAATTCAATACAAGGTTGGGTTAGATTATGGATTCAAACTCCAAATTCGGCAGGGTCAGACTTATGGTTTAAGATGTTAGGTTATGGTTGACCTACAACCCAACCCAACATACCAAGTTGCATCCTATTGTGTACCACCTACTTGTAAAGTTCATACAATAATACTAGGCTGGTAAACTGCCTACATCGTGAATCATTGAACAATGGGCTTTAATATATACCTTAAAAATAAATAAGTCTTCTAATGACATAAACCAGCACAAATCAATGATGTAACAACAAAGCCACTTAAATATGCCTAAGTTTCCTGCAAATTTAAAATTTATCCAAAGACCTAAAGAAAATTCCTTTAAGGGCTTATGTGTAAAACAACACAAACTCAAGTCTGATATCTAGAGTCACGTGCCCACGTGCGGTATGTATTATATCAATACTATATACACCTTTTTTAAAACAATCCACAGTCCATCAACAATCCCAAGGAGCAGGTCAAAGTTGGCGTAGAGATTTGAAAATAAGAGCGTGAGAATATAATATCAAGTGAAATCGATTCGCCTTCTAGATCCGAATATTATCTCAAACAACTACCACAATAAACAAATATAAAAAACACAAAACGTTGCTTTTTATCGCCACGTGGGCCCCGCCCGCGGATCGGAACCGGAACTAAAAATCCTAATACATTCCATTCTCAGTTCCGGGTACCAGACCCCACCGGTGCACGGTAGCGGGGCCAGCACTGCCGACAAGAAAGCAGTTGATATTTTCTTATTATTCAAAAGAGGTGGGAACGGTAAAGAGCCAGATGTCAGCGGGGGGTAGGCTTACCGCGCGAGGGAGGTGAGCAGTGACGAGGGCAGTGAGGATACCGGAGACAAAGGCCTCGGCCGCCGCGGCAGCGCACGTTAGCAGGCCCAGGTAGTTGTCGGCGACGGACGGCAGAACCACCGTCTCCATCTGGACGGCAGCTATTGCGTAACGATGACCCTGGAAGGCAACCGTAGATTTAACGGAAAACCGTTAGACAACGAACTCTCAAAGATCTAAAAAAGAGTTATTTTCCCGAGAAAATAGGGATAAAAAAATTTCCTTTTGCAGTGAGGGGACAAAAGGGAAAGAACTAGAAAATTCATGATAAAATGAACTTTATAATTTCTCAAATTTTGAAGAAACACAAATTCACACGAAAAGGAACAGAACAAGAAAACCAAGATTTTCAGTGCAAATTAGACAGTTTTACAATTTTCGCTCGAGAAATTTGTAGCCATATGACAAATTTGCCAAAACAGAAGAAATTTGTCAGGAAGAAACATCATAAATTCCCAAAAAAATTTGAAAGAAAATTAATTTACAACAAACCAAAAAAGGAAAGGATGCAGCCTGCTAAAAAAACTGTCTTTTTAGCTATAAATATAGAAATTATAGATTTCCTCTAAGAAACAATATGAAGTTACTCGAATTTTCCAAATTGAACGAGACAAGAGAAGCAACAACCCCAGATTTCGTTAAAAAAACCAAATTGCACTAAAAAAATCTCACCAGCTCACTCAACCAGCAACAATACCACAGAAACCAACCAAAACATCAAAATTTTCCGCCAAAAACACCAAAACCACTGAAATTACGACCAAAAGAACTACCTTTATCAAAGATCCGAGCTCAGAACCAGCAGATCTGAAGCTATCTCGAACTGAACCGAGCAAAACCCCTCGAGAGAGGACAAACCGATCCTAGGCCGTCCGATCCTGATCTTGGGCACGATCCGACGGCTGAGAGACGAGGAGGTGATATTTAGAGAAAGTGAGGGGAGGGGTTTTTAAGGGCCCAAAGGGAAGAAAGAGGGGTTAGGGCGAGCACGGGCAGCTCGGGCAGCTGGTTCGGGCAGCGGGAGAAGCGCAAGGGATTGCATTCGCTGCCCGTCGAATTCGGGGTAGCGGGCAGCTGAGCCCCGACCCCCAACTCCTGAGCGTAGATAACTAATCAAGCGGCAATAAAAAAATGTCCATGTTAATTAATTAATAAGAAAGCAAGTAATTAGGGGTTTTAATCTTCTTTTTAGAGTGGGCCCCACTTTAAGATGGGAATAGGATGCTTAAGTGATTTTGTTAACCATGGTTAGGTTTGGGGGTTGGGTGGCGGGGGTTGCACCGTGGGCGTGGTTAAGTGAAGTGAAGAGCACACTTGAGACCTAGCTTTTGGAAAAGAAGATATGCAGGGGCTTGGTCACCTTATGGTGAGTTTATCGCCCAAACCGACAAATGGGTTGGGTTACAGTTATGACGTGTTTGATTTGGACGAAAGTGGAGGAAAGCCGAAGTGAGAAAGCCCATTTTTATGTGGTTGTTTGAATTGAAAAAAGAAAATTGAGAAAATCTTTTTCTTTTTTTTTTTCCTTCTTTTATATCTCTTTTTTATGTTATCATTCTTTCCTTTGCACAATATCTCGTATTTCTCTAAATGTATATATTATTCAGATTTATCTCAATATTTTTACATAAAACCTCACGACATATTAAATAGTCATTTCAATATCATTTATATTAATCTACTTATGACAGAGTATAATTTATATCAGCAGATTTATGTACATACATCACTAAAACACAACACATGTAATGTCTTCCCTACTCCGTCTTCCGTGACATTCCTCCAACGCGCCTGTGCGTCTGTGTGTTTTTGTGGGGGAAGGGGTGGTCTGTGTGTGTGTGAAGTGAAGCATCAAAAGTGAACATAAAATATAAAAGCAAAAGACTTGATGCCTCAAAACAGAAAAAAAAAAAAAAAAAAAAGTCAAGAGAGAGAAAGGGGGAAGAGAGAAGCTAGAGATAGCCGATGAAGGGGATGTTAGGATTATGACGTGAATATATCGTGAAGGTTGATTAATGTCAAAATTTGACAGTTTCTTTTTCTGCATCAGTTTTGAGTCGGAGTTGAATTCAAGTTTCTTTTATTCTGATTGAAAGAGTTTGTTTAGAACTAGAAGAGTTCTATGGCTTATAAATAACTCTTTAGAGGTGGTCTTCAATATACTCTAAGAGAATCCAATAAATTTGTAATTTCTAAGGGTGTAATTCATCTAGGTGAGAAATTCGTGAGAAAAGTTTAGCCACAAGGGTTAACTATACTTGGCTACCATCAAGGCCTTGTAATCTTCTCAGCGTGAAGTGTAAGTAATTCTTATTGTACTCCCTCAAAGTTTTAATAAAGTTTCTTCCCCTTCTCCCGTGGATGTACACACTATCTGTTTGATCAATCACGTTATATTGTGTGTTGGCTTTCTATCTACTTTGGAATATCTTTTTCTTCTCTTCTTCAAGTTGGCTTAGTAGATCATGTGATTCGTATCCGCTACGCCGCTCTAGTCGATCGGATTCAACGGCGGAACCCGCCCGCTTACCTCCTTGTCTGCTTCCCCTCCGGACCCACCTCCCCCTCATGTCCAAACCCATCTGCAGCCCCTCCCGACCCCACCACATCTGGCCGCGGCCCGCTCTCTTCAGGCTCCCCACCACCAAGCCCAGCAACAACAGCCACCGAGTTTTTTGGTGCCAATCTTTGTTTTGTATGTGCTAGTATCTAACATCAAGTAAAAAACAAAAGTTGGCACCTAAAACTCAATAAAAAAAAAAAAAACAGTAATTCCAGTCAATTCTTGTAATAAATGAGTGAAAACTCTACCTATGAATTGATACCTTCGGTTCTAGAACTGATTTGTTTGGGTTGGATGTTGGAAAGGATGGGGCACTCGCGAATCAACTAATATCTCCGCATCGAGCTCGGCTTTGAGCATTCCATATGCAAACCCTCAATAAACGCACTAAGAATGAACATGCAAGAACTATAACAACCAAATCAAGATCGGTCTAACACTATCAACCCCCCAAATTCTAACTACTTTCCTCTTTCATGCCCAACCTCGCTTCGAATCTCTAAAAAGATCAAATGACCTCAAGTTCTTCGCGAAGACTGCCCTCTCTCGGCTAAAAGAGAGCCTCGCCCTCTCTGTGAGAAGCACCGACGACCTACGAAATCGAGCGGCCTGATCGAAGAGAGAGAAACCAAAACCGAAAACTTACCCTAAAGATCACCAGAGAGAAAATCCTCGGGCTTTGGGCTCTAGGTTTATCCTCTGTGATTGGGCCATGAAAAACTTTTGGGCCTATCCAAGTTTCGGCCCTGGGCTTGCGGCTTGTTGCCCCGGTCCAGGGCCGGGCCTGTTGGAGGATTAGGACATGAGGCGGGGAGGAGGAGGAGGCTGAAGAAGTAGAGGAGAGGTTTTGAGAATAATTAAGGGGAGGTGGTACATGCATATTAATCATAATTAAGTATATTTTTTGTGTTGTTTTTTATTGATTAAGATTTTAATAGATATTTTCTTTTTTTATAGTTTTGTTTGATTTGGGTTTGGTTATTTGCTTGTATAATCTAAGGTATAGAGGGGATTTCAATTAATTCGTAATTCATGTACAGCTTTTCCATTTTTCCTTTTTTGGTGTCTTCCCTGCTGATTGCTGTTTTCTTTTTTGAAGAAAAAGAATTTGATAGAATGAAAATTTCTCTCTCTTCTTAGATTACATGTGATGTGAGGGTAGAGAAACGAGGTGTGAATGGAAAGCTCCAGCTACATGACTGTGCGAAGCTGTTTAGTAAAAGGAGCTCCAGCATATATGAAGGTTGAACATTGTTAATTGGCTGGCCTCCCAAAAAAGAACAATTATTGCCCTGCAATGCAAATTAATTTTAATCAAAAAATATTCAAAGAATAAAAAAATGACGAGTTATTGGAGGAAATTAAAAAAAAGAGTTACTAGATGCTAGTTCTAGTAGTAATTTGTTAGATTTATCATACGAATATCTGAAACTAAAATTATTGACATCTCTCACAGAAGAGTTGACAATAAAAACTCGATGATAAGTTGAAATCTACCTATATTTTTATATATTTACAGTTGGTATATTGTAGACAATTTTAAAAGAATATTTGCTCAAAGATGTTAAAAAGACATCTTTGAGCATTTTGATGCGTTCATCTATGATAATAGATAAATGTTCTGAACTGACTTGAGTCCAACTATTTTAAACCCGGTATAATCCACAACTGTAACAGTTAAAAGTAGTTTCTTTCCTCTAAACCTTCGTTAATTTACCCTCCACATTTCACAGTGAAAAGCAAATAAAGATCATTCGAAATGAATAGAGAGCAACAAAGTAATTAGAGAACATGTTTATATTCGTCTGTTTTCTAAAGCTCTTTAAAAGAAAATAGGAAGGATTGAACTCACATGGCTTAATGCAATAATTATTTCCCCCTCATAAAAATCACGTCCCTCTTCTCCATTCCAAATCATCCTTCAACACTTTACATATCAACCTTCAAATCAACCTCAAATCAAAACATTGAAAACTTGAATCCAAGACATTTGCATTAGATACATATTTCCTCACCAAATATATCAGCTCATATTTACATTTTCTTGTTGATTTCTTCTGGCTCTTTTTTCGTGGAAAAACTTTCAGATTTCAGAGCAATCATTATCAGTACTAATCATCAAACTCTTCAATACGAATCTCAAATTTCATCAAACTCTTCAATACGAATCTCAAATTTCGATGAATCGCAGAATGCAGCATACAATTTCATCAAGATGGAGCAGTGCTCTTAACAATCTCCCCTCGCTTTCTCTGCATCATAGACTTGGCCTCTGCTAGCCCCTTGCTCACCTCCTCATCCCCTGGAAGTTCTTTGATCAACACCTCATAATCTTGCACGGCTGCTGCCCATTTCTCCAACTGAGAAACACAGCATACATACAGGAAATTTTATATAATCAAATTTGATCAACACTTGCCCATATATATCACTAACCAAATTCAAGTCATTTACACTCACCTTGGCATTGCAGTAGGCTCTCCTCAGCCGAGCTTTAGCATATGCAGGGCGGAATTTGAGAGCAGCGTTGCAGTCTTCCACTGCCTTCTCCCACTGTCTGAGCTTGGATCGGGATGCTGCCCGGTTGCAGAGAAGAACAGCGTTGTGTGGATCGTGGTCTAGGCCTTCGCCATAGGCGAGGCAAGACTCTCTGAACTTGGAGGCCTTGAAGAGGTCGTTGCCCTTGGACCGCGCTGATGCCACCGCCTGCATTCTGCGCACCGTGGTGGTTATCTCCCGATTGCTACTGTCAAGTTGCGCAGCCCTTCGCGCCGGTGTGGCTGCCTCATCAAATCTTCAATCACAATTCAATGAAGGGTGATATATTTAGCATAACTGAAGGGTAATATAAAACCCTAAGCGAATAGTCTCCCATGCGATGTTTACTAAGAATTTTTGGAGTATCTAGTAGTTCCATGAACTCAAAACTTAATCGCAGCTAGCATTTACGTGACAGTTAAGACATGATGTATTCAGATTGAATCCTTCACTGTGAAAAATCTAGTCTTTTAGGTAAAAAAAGGAAATGTTTTTTCGAGTTCGATTTCCTTGAGCTAGAAAGAGGTCTTTCAGTGGCACAGAATGCTTGTAACTAACCTTCCAACAGCCATGTCGACTTGAGCCTGAATCATGAGGATGTATCCATTTACAGGAGCTCCGAAAAGCTTTGTAGCAGCATCAATGTCAAATCTGGGCGCGGCATTTAGTACTGCATCTGCCTCATCATGCTTGTGGAGTTTCAGGAGCGCCTCCGCTTGCCATGCGAAGACCTTATGGAATATGAAACAGGGATTATGTTGTGTACAATTGAACGAAAGTTCATTTGAGCAGTCAATTTCTCAAATTACTTTGTTTTGAGATGAATTTCCTCTCCCTTTTTTGATTTCAGAGTTTGTGAAAGTTAAATAGAAGACAGAAATTCCAGATATATTAGATAACAGCTATGTATGTATGAATCAAAAGTATGGATGTAACAGTTTTGTGCACATTAGTTTGTTTGCATAAGTGAATTATGTACCCTACACATCTCAACCAATTCAAGCATCTATGTCCAAGAATTCTCGTTCTTTTTCAGATTCATTGATCAAATTAATGATCAATCTTGTATTGTAGTTTCATTATAATGATTCTCGCGGTTATATATTAACATGGTATCAGAGCTTTTACTCGCAAATGCAACATAATGTAACGATAACGTAATGTGCAGTACCTGTGGAGCAGAATCGGCGCCAGAGGAAATGGCAGCCTGCGTTTCTTTCAGAACAGTTTGCCAGTCTCTCGTTCTGCGTGCTTCGCTGCATTTCGCGAGATGTCTCTGCAGAGACTGAGCCTTTGAGACCTCACTAGGATCAGCTTCTCTTTTGGACAGCTTGTAGTGATGAATTGCTTTCCCAGCATCACCTAATCTGAAAATTGTATGTTGATCAGACTTTAGGAAGTGAGGTCAGAATGAAGAAACAAGTCCAATCTGAAAGTATAGAAGCTAGTTAACTCTCAGTTCAGTTTAAAAGACTCAAATCATATAGCTAATTTACTCATCAATTGGTAAGGAAAGATGTTTTCTTTTATAAGTTTGCAGTATTTTTCACAACTCCATAGATTTTTCATCAAGAAACAGATACTTCTTCACAGTTAAAAAAAAAAAATGTAACATAAAAAATAGTTGGCCAGTTTCACATGTCAGAAATCTAAAAAGGCTCAAGTTGTGCACATTATATATTAATCAATTAGTAATCATTCAAAATTAACTAAAAAAATTAGAGAAAGGATTAAAATAATAACACCAATTATAATCACAATACTAATAATGATAGATAAATGTATATTGAAGAGATCCACATGAAAAATGACCAGACACCAGTACATCCAATGTATCAGAATCAAAAAAGAAAACATCTAAGTTGGTGTATTTAACATAATCACAACAAGCACATCATCTAATAATGTCAAAGTAAAAGAAAAGTAGTGATAATTCAAACCAACAATTTTTCTAATAACAGTTCCTCAAAATAGTAATTCTAATAACAACATTGATTTAAAAAATCACAACAAGAATAAACTTATCCCTAAAACTTTAAATGCAAATTACCTGAAATAAAGACCGGCCAACCGGTTATGTGCCCGATAATAGTCCGGATCCATCCGAACTGCCTCCTTGCACTCACCCGCAGCCTCAAGGATCCGACCCAAACCCATTAAGGCGGCCGCCTTGTTGCTCCGATACGAAGCCTTGCCCGGATCTAATACAATGGCCCTGTCATACAATGCCAGTGCCTCTGCATACCTCCCCTTGCTGAACTCCTTGTTCCCAGCTCCTTCAACTCCTCAGGATCCATTCTCTTCGACAATGCCGGGTAGAGCACCGCCTGAGGACCCGTACCCGTATCCACTTGGGTTTTGGATACTACATTACCCGTTGCCCGATTGTAACCAGGTCTGTAACCATTTTTCGGATCCTTATTGGAGCTCTGGTTGGCCCGAATGTTACCCAAATTCCCGTGCAGCATCACATTGCCCGAGGTGGCCCGGACCAATTTGCTGCTCCCCTGGTCTTCTGGTAGTCATACAGCACAGCCTCCAGCTCACCGGAGATGCCATTACCGGGGACGGGTACGGGTTTGGGTGATGGCAACTGCTTCAACGGACCCGGTTGGACCCGGGCAGGTTTTCGCGGGTTCTGCACAACCGCCTTCGGGTTGAATGCCCGCCTTGCGGCGGGAACCACCGGGTTGTTAACGGGTCGGATCACAATGGAGGTGTCACCCGACCCGGCCGGCCGCTTACCGGGTTTCGGGTCCGGGTTGGGCCGGCCGGAACGGGGCAGAGAGCCTCTCCCGCGCCGGCGGAAGATGGCAGCGTAGACGACGAAAACACCACAGCCAGACCGCTTCTTGGGCTCTCCCATTGGAAAGCTCTCTGGGTTGTTGGTGCGAGCTCAGGAATTTGGTTGCATCAATGAGAGAATGAATTTAAAGTTGGTGGGAAATTGAGAATGATGGTAGTTAGGTGGTTGCCATTGCTGTCGTCGCCCTGGATTGAGAGATGACAAGGCATTGTGGGAGGAGACTAAGGTGAAGAATTTTTTTTAAAAAAAAAATAATAATAGTAATGATAACAAAAAGAAAGAAAAAGAAAAGAAAAAAGAAAGGTGTTTGATTGCTTGAGATGAAAGGAGAAGAGAACATGAAGAGGACTCAAAAGAAAAGAAGCATGGAGAGCTGGAGGAGAAGCCTCTACCCTGAGGTGGGGCCTCGGAGGGGTAAGGTTAAGTTTTTCACATTTTTGTTTATTTTTTGTTTTGATGATTATAATAAATGGAAATTTTGTGTTTTTTCTTTTCTTTTCTTTTCTTTTTTTTTAATTTTTTTTTATGATGATTGTTGTTGAGCTGGAGTTGTTTTGTTGGGGAGAGAGAATCGGAGGGAGGGGAAATATGGGTCTCTAATGAAATGGAAAAATGGTGAGGGTTTTTTATTCAGTTTTGCTTAGTTTAGAGGTTTTATAATTTTGGACCTTTGGTTTGTTTTCTTCTCCATTAAATTTGGAAAAGGGACATTTTGTTTTTGTTTTTTTTTTTTTTTTCTTTTTCTTGGGTTTTTTTTTTAACATATGAGCAGATATTAGATCTTCTATTTTACATATTCATATTTTAAATTTTAATTACAACACAATCTTGTGGAATACTCTGATGTCTTTGAGTGTTTTTTTTTATATATGAGAATCCCTGTAAATTGTTTTATTTAAATGTTTAGCAAGTTCAGTTTCTCTTTACTCTCTTTTCTACTGAAAATTCTTTCTCAGTAAGTTTTATTACCAAATAACTAAAAACCAAAATTCTTCTTTCGTGGAATTAGGAGACAAAAACACAAGTAGTTCTCAAAGAAGATGTATGTAAATAATAGAGATTTTAAGGGGGTATATGCAAAATACCCATTTGCTGAAAAGAAAATTTACAAGAACACAGCTAAGTAAACGTTTGCTCACGTATGTTAGTGCATCCCACGCAAAAAACAAAAAAAAGTGCCAGCTCGAGGCCAACGCTTTGCTCGCTCTTTCTTCTCTCTTTTGGATTGAAATGAACGAGTATTGCAACAAATAATAAACATATGGCAAATAACGAGATAATTTTTGATAAATAAATTTAAAAAATAAGTAACTTTTCCCAGCAAAAATAAGAAAATAAACAAAGAAATATTTGGTTTTTTTAATGGTCAAATGTGAAGCCTAGCCAGTCCAAAACCTTGTTCTTTTGTGATTGAAAAGGATCATGGCTCCGGCTTTGTTCCATGCCCCAATAATTCATAAGACTTACTTCAAACAGACAACAAAAAGTTATCAATTACTCAACAGTCGGGCTCAACTTTTCTTTTTGCGAGATACTGGAGAGAGAAATCCACCCTCGTGTCAGAATAATCAAAACTGAACGAAACAAGGTTTTCTCTCGCGACTCCTTCACAAAGTTTGTCCATCCGTCTGTTCGCTTTTATCAGGACGAGAGAGAGAAGCCATCTCCATAGCCCAATTAACCAGCGCCGCCGTCCTCCCTCCTTTTTCTTTCTTTTTACGCCCTCATCCCTCCTCCTCCCTTACATTGTCCTTCTTCTTCTTCCCTTCTCCTCCTTCCTTCACCTCCTTCTTCCTTTTTCTTCATCCTCTTCTTCCTCTTCCTCTCTCCCTCTCCTTCGGCGCCGCCGCCCTCCCCTGAGCTCGGTTTTCACCGCCCCAAGCGGTATTCTAGTAAACTCTCCTGAGAGACCATGATGTCAAATAATAGACAAGTGCAAGGCCCAAGTTTTGGAGAGAAAGCAACAAAAGTGGTTCAATCTAACCAGATCGACCTAACCCGGGCCACGTGTCCCACGGCCGGTGGGGAACCGGGGGTGATGGGTGGCGCGAAGAAGGTGCAGGATTCACACCTGATCGGCGACCAGATTTTCTCCGGCCGTGGAAGAGGCGCCGCGGTTCAGAAAGGAGATTTCATGTGCTCACACCTGACAAAGGGAATGGTGAAACACAAATCATTCTGAAAGTGCGGAATGCTTGTGATTTCGCCCACAGAACCCATAAAAAAAAAGTATCACTCATGATGTCTGCAGGAAAAAAATTACAAACAGTTAGAATTTGATACTACTGAGTTAAAATGTATTGTATCTAAAGAATTAGGAAATACCAGAATACAGGTACAAGGGGCAAATAAAAACATGTCGAGCATGCACCAATATCTGTGAACAAATAGTTAAAAGACAAGAAAAATGAGAAAAAAAAAAAGGAAAGGAAAGCCGCGATATAAAATTCACTACCACCACCCATGGCAGAGTCTCAATGATCACAGGCAACAACTTTGCCAGCATTTGGCCATCAAAATTATGGGCTACAAGCCTACAATGATGAGATATCTATATCAAGGGCATCTTAAACAAGAATTTTATGGATCTTCGCAATAGATTTCATATATCTGAAAACAAGCCTTACCATGGATAATTATTGCAAAACTCTGAGATAAGAAACGGTATCTGTTCAAATAATGCAAACAAATGAAGAGGAAAAGTTTTGAAGTGTGGAAGGATGTAAAAGGATATGTTCACATAATAATTTGAAGTCTTTTGAGCTGTCAGCATAATAACAACAGGTTCACAAATATACAGTTCAGTCATAAACCACAAGCTTCAGAAAAGCAAAAATTCTTCAATCAGTGAGCCTTCAACAGTAACACAATCGTCATATACATGCGCACTCACACTGGATTCAGATTTTTGGTCACACTGCATATTTCCTGATTAGACCCAAATCAATCAGCAAATTCAGTAAACCCGTGATGAGCCTTTAGATTCTAGTTCTTTTAAATAGTTTCAAAATTGTGTATCTTAAATAGTTCAAATTTGGAATTCGCTTTTAGTGTCTCTTTCACAATTGTTTCTATGTGCAATACCATAACAGATCAAATTATTTGTGCAATTACCGGGTGGCTATTTAAAATTTGATTATACTTGGAAATTGGGGCCATACAGAATAACATGAAATGAGGGGTCGTAATGCAAATCATACATGCGAACAAACTCCAGAATAATTATCGAATGCATAGCCCCTAATTTGTATTAATGCTTTCTTGGGACGGGAATAATAACCTAAAGCTAAACCAGGGAGCTTACACATCCAATTGTTAGTTCCAGGTCCATTTACTTTCTCAAATTGCATTCAGTGTCAGTATTGAGTTATTAGGCAACTTAGCTCTCTTTATTACATGTCCCTTTGCTTGGTTTTCATCTGTATTGTATTTCTGGAAGAAGAAAAAACTGCTTTTTGCTACGGCATTCTGACTATACAGAAACAAGAAGTTAGCCAAATATTTGGGGTTCACTACACGAGTTCTTTTTCTGAAGTTTTTTTCCCAATCAAATTATTAACTTGAGAGTCCCCCGTGGTTGTCCAACCGGTTGGCCTGAGTCGGTTAGAGCACAATGCTCCCCACGGTCACCGGTTCAAACACCGCCTCGTGGACATTTCTTCTCCCCCCGACGTGGCCCCGGACAGACCCTGGGTTTGTTCCTCGGAGGTCGGCGGTGAATCCCGTCAGCGGTTGAGTTAATTAGCAAAAAAAAAAAAAATTATTAACTTGAGAGAACTGATTAGACATGTGACTTGTGATCAAGAGGTCACAAGTTCAAGGCAGATCACAACCAAACATAGAGAAGAATAACTTTCTCCCCTAAATTGGGGGAGAGAGGAAGGGGCCATACAAAGATATAAAATATGGTAATCTTATCCACCATTAACAAATAAAAAAATAAAATAATATCTAAATATCAGATGTTCAATGATTCCTCCTCATCAAAGAACTTTATTGTGAAATAATCTTATAATAAATAAAGCTTATAATTTATTCACCAAATGATAATGGATGCCTACTAACATAGACTACTTGTTCTTGTTTATACGTAAGATGTACTTTGATGTTCTTCATCCAAATTTCTTGCTTCTAATGCATTTATCCATGAACTCAATTGTTCTGCATAAATTTTGAGATTTCTAGATTTTTTATGGTTCCTGCATAGAAAGTAGATCAGTTCTTGTTGAGTAAAAGAAGATAATAGAACCAAAGAAATTATGCATAAAACCTGTGGAGTGAAAAGATAGTGCACCATGGAATAATTTAGGCGGATGAAATAATGCTTTAGGAGTAATATTGTGTGGTGAGGTCACTTGCAATAGAAGGCAGTTGCATGTCTTTAGTAAGGAATATTATTATATTACATGTAGTTCCCAGAATATGACTGAAATAAGAAATGGAAAGGAAATCTTAGATTGGGGTTCTTTGGATAGATCCACGAGAACCAACAATGATAAAAGACACAAGGAATCAGTAACAGTGCTGGAAAAGATTCAGCGAATTCACCCTGAATTGGACAGGTCAAACCTTACTGGTAACATGGTAACATGGTAACATGGTAAATCACATATAATCAAAACAACGTTTTAATTCTTACAATTTTCATCCCGAATAGAGAAAAAAGCATAACAGAATCAGCAGTAGACAACTTGAACAAGTGCAGTTTCATGACCAACAGATAAAAGTTTTTGCTAACTGAGGTATGAAGATCAAATTTCCCACGAAACTGCATAGCAGCTGAACCACACATAAAGGCGTAAAGGTAAGTCAATGTCAGACTCTCCATTGAGTTGGAAATAAGGCAAAATTTCCATGAAACTGCTAAGACGTTGCAGTTGCCTTCATGACTGCACCATCTGTCTCTTTGAATAATGATGTGTGTGTTGCCAATGAACAATAATTATTCAGTTGTATGGCTACATTTATTCCTTCTTAGGATTCACCTAAAATACATCAATTACCATGTTTCTTTCTTTAACATAAGACAAGTTCAAAAGACCAAAATGCTTTCGAAGATTCAGACAGCAAAGTAGCTAAGGAAAAAAAAAAACATCACCTCATCAGAATATAAGCAACGCTTGAATTATGGACAGTTGGTCATTTTGATGCCTTCTTCACCACTCTAATAATTGCATCAGACAACTGTGATGCATCGTATTCAACCCCAAAAGTTTTCACAATTTCCATGTTGGGATCTAAAATATAACTGTTAATAGATTGATAAGAGTCATTATAATGAACAAATTGGTCGTTAAGTCCTATATTTGTCAATTTTAGTTAAAACAACAATAAGTGATTGGTTACATGGTCGTTAAGTCCTATATTTGTCAATTGGTCGTTAAGTCCTGATCTTCTTACTTGTTTTAGGAGAGTCAAGAGATTATGATAAACAACTACCAATTTGATCTCAGATTTGATCTCGATTGGATTTGATCTTGACCTTGAAGATTTGTTCTCATCTGGAGATTTGATTGGTCAAAGGTTGACTATAAAAGACCCGCAGCGGAGCTGCCGCGTCGAGCTCGCAGCGGAGCTGGAATGAGCCTCTGGCGAAATCAGAAGAAAGCTCTTCAGTGGAGCTGGATAAAACATCTGTGGCAAAACTACCGACCATCCTTCTGCGCGGTCGCGTGTGGCTTCGAGCGAAGGTAACTCTCTGCGGAGTTAACTGAGCACTTCAGGCGAAACTGTAAGTTAGCTCACTGATAGAGCTTTGAACGGCTTCATGGCGAAGTTGGGCAAACTTAGCCTCTTAGGCGAGGCTATCCCCTCGGAGATGGGTACAGAACTGGTCGTCAGCTTATCTGTCACTTGTGTTTTGTAAATGTCAACAAGTTTAGACATTGTTCAAGCCAGTAAGAATTTTGTCTTTTTTAAAGTGTCAACAGTAGTATGGGATGCATCTATTATAGGTGGCAATTGGTGTTCGCTGACATAATAATAATAAACTGTTCATAATGTACTGTAGTTGATTGTCTTTGTCTGACACACATGTATGTTAGACACCCAATGTTACACCTGACTGATTGGACATCTGACTCTAATACTGACTGACTCTACCCGCCTGATATATAGATTGTGATAGACAGCTGTTTGAATACCCGACTGGACAAATACTCTACTATGTGCTATCCACATTACTGTTTATTTACTTTATTAATGCTATTTCTTATTCCCGTATATATTATATATATATATATATATATATATATATATATATATATATATATATTCTTTATCTGCTCACATGTTATATGCACATGCACTTTCCATTTTATTCTTATACATTCACTATGAGTTCTGACTCCCTGAATTTACATATCCAGATCCGTGGCTATTTATTACTGATAAAGCATTTGAAGAGGATTACATGCGTTACGAGGAGCTGGAGTTCCTCTCTCCTTGATTATTGGTATTCCTTCTCTTTTGTTCATGTTATTTTCTTATTCTATCTATATTGCGTCCAGTTGTCATTTCTTTTCATTATTCATCTGCTTTCATTGTGTTAGATATTTATATGTCATATTGCAGCGATATTGATTTATTATAATAGATTTTGTACCCTGTTCAGTTACTTTAGGCTTAGCGTATGTGCGTGGGGTTTTTTTCTCGCGTACATACGTCGCTGACCTTCGTCGCAACTCCGTTTCTGTGTATTTTGGGAAGCGGATTGGTCTAATGGCAATTCTTTTGCGCTTCCAATTGTACATATAGATGTTTCTTTATCGCCGTGGGTTGCATCAGCATCATGTTTTCATGACCTTCCCAAAAGAATATGACATGTGTCCATATCAACCACATCACACGCAACGAAATGTTGAAAAAATTTGTCAATTAAAATAGGAACATGACATAGATCTACTACTTTAATGGAGGGACTTTTCTTGATTCAACTAATGGTGTAAAGATGAGGGTGTGATTTTGTCTCTAACTTCAAATGATCTACACCTGCTTTACAAATGATGTTCTCCCAGCTTCTTCTGCTGTCAATGATAAGGTTGCATACCTTATTCTTGATCAAGCACCTTGAGTAAAAAATTTGATGTCACTGCGTAGTGTCGAGTGCCTTGGTTGTACAGTAATCTTTGAACAAACAAAAGCAGCTTCTCGATGTTAATCGGCAAAGTCAGAATCATTTAGGTCTTCAATCTTGACTTCTCCCTCTTCGTCATCTTTGTAATCCACCATATTGACCTGATTCTTTTTAGGGCATTCATTGGATTTGTGCCCAGGCTTTTCACGCCTATAACACTTGCCAACTCCAGGCTTGACATAGGGATTCTCCTTACTCTTTACAGTTGCGGTGGTTGTTGTTGCTGGTGTTGGTGCAGGGGCGTTGGTTGACTGACAGACTAGCAGTCGGTCAACCGTTGTGGAACTCGGCTGAACTCCTGCACCACTTGTTGACTCTTTAATTGGCGTCGCACGCCTAAAAGGTGGAGCCATACTTGGAGTCTCTCGATTTTCAATGCTTTGTTGTGAGCCTCATCCATTGAGAACACATTATGAAGGATTACACGCTCTTAAATAGGGTACTTTAGACCGTTAATATACTTTACCGCCTGTTGCTCCTCCGACATGGATAAGTCGCAACGTGATGATAGGCGATAGAATTCCTCTGTATATGTCGTAACAGTCCTTGTACTTTGTAACAGTGTTCAAATTAATTGTAAATGATTGTGATAATCGGGTAGAAGAAACCTACCTTGAAGCAATTACTTCATGCGCCTCCACGTCATCAGGGTGGTTTGCCTTGACGTCTTTTTGAGATTTGCAATTGATTCCACCATGTTGCCGCTCATCCTGAGTTTGTATGCCGACTTGATTCTCCGCGGAGACATAAGCCATATAAAAGAACTTATCTACTTCATAAATTCAATCAAGAAGGATTCATATCAAGATTCTGACTAAAAGAAGGAATCTCAACTTTCATCCTATACTCATTAGGATTTGGGCCTTCCCTACATGATTAAGATAAAGAAACCTAGCTCCCTATTAGGTCTAGAAATTTCGCCTCTCTTGTTTGGATTAGGATTAGCGAATCTTTCCGCCTTCTATAGGCCATCCCTTCATCTTCATATTCATCTTCAAAGTTATTGTATTGATAGATAGAATTGCCTAATTCTTTCTCGTCAGAGAATTCATCAAATTGAGAATTTGCAGAGGATACCTCGATGGTGATTGATATGGGGGTGGTTGATAAGAGGGTGGTTGATAAGAGAGTGTTGTAACGGAGGTGGCTGATTTGGTGGTGATTGAAGAGGAGGCGATTGTACTGGAGGTGGTTGATGTGGTGGTGGTTGTTGTGGTGGATTTAAGGGTGGAGGTGGTGGGAGAAAGATTAGTTGATGGATGATCCCATCCGCTTCGGTATGCACCATCGACTAGACTTGGTCATGATTTAGGGGATAATCTCTTGAGCACTTAGACCCGTTGTCCAAGTTGATTTGATAGCGCCGATCTCCACTCCAACAGTGCTCATTCTTGTGGAAAGGTCTTGTAATCCATCGTTGTTCCTGGCATCGCCAGAAAGTAGCCAAAGCTCTGATACCACTTGACACAGATAAAAAAGCGAATAACGCCGACTAGATTTTGTTCTATTACAACGAATTCTAAAGGATACCTTTAGGTAGGATAAAACACAAAAATCAACGAACAAAGGATGAACAACTCGAATTCACGAGCAACTGAAAGAGAAAAACTCAAATTTATAGATAATAAAAATTTGATACTAAAAACAAAAAATATAATGGCTTATATAGGCAATAAAAGAAGAATATTACTCTAACAAGGAAACATAATCAAATAAAAAAAAACAAAACAAATTAGAGTCTAAATCAAACTTGAACCAAATCCTGTTTAGAGTCGGAAATGTTGATACGCGCAGGGCTCTCGACAACAAAAGATCCTTATCGACAAACTGTATAGTCCTACTTTGGCAAACCTGTTAAAGTCAGTCTGTCGATAGGAGTTGAGATCGTTGTCGACATCTAAACTTCAGATGTGAGGCTGACTGTCGATAGCTCTGTTGTTTTCTGTCTTGATCTCCTACATCACTTATATATTGCAAAACTTAGGGGGGCATCATCCTTTCTAGAAGTCTATAAGATATGGGGCGTAAGGAACATAACTTCTGAAGGGACCCAAGTAAAGAAGAAAATGTTGGGTATTTGGGGTGGAAGTGGGCGTGCTTTGGGAGTTAGGGGAGGGCGAGAGGAGAGAGTAGCAAACAGGAGCACCTTATAAGGAAAAAATTGACCATATAGAGGGGTGTTTGTTCGTCGTAAAAGTCATAAAAGTCCGTAATTCATAAATGACTTACACCACAATTACAATTACGATGTTTGTTGGACCATAATTCATAAAAGACTTACGCAACTCAACTACCACTCACTTGCAACACAATTACCACTCACTTACAGTTAATTTTGTGATCATGCAAATTTGTATTATTTTTATGTTAATATTAATTTTTTAATATTTAGCATTTTTAGTATTTATTTACAATATTAAGACTTTTTAAATCACCAAATAGTTAATTTGTGGTCAACTTTTTCACTTACGACTTACATATTATGACAACCAAACACCATAAAACACAATACACTTTCCTCCTTACAACTTTATATTACCAATCAAGCCGTAAAACTTACGTATATGTAACTCATTTACACCTGTAAAAGACTTTACCAATTACGACTTACGAATTACGGCCAATACGACAACCAAACAGACCCTAAGATAAGTCATAAGATAGACAGTTAAGTGAGCAGTTGAAGAGGAATGAATCTTCGAAGACCTCAAGGGAATGCATGATTCACTGAACTGGAGACCTCCAAGACATGGAAAATTGAAGCTGAACTATTTTCCTACAGAATGCAGTAGGTTAGGGCAATTTCATTATCAAATATGAACCTAATCTCAACATTATCTCCTTGAAAATTCAAAAATGGAAGTTCTACATAGTAAATGGTACTGAGCTGCAATGTAAACTTTAGCAATATCTACAAAACATTATTGACAGCTGGCCTTCTCTATTATCCAATCTACAATTCTTCAACTTAGTTCCTCAACTCTCAAGTCAACCAAGGAGCCAAAATTTTCTAATAGAAGCTATATTGCACTAATCAAACTTTTTATTGATTGTGCCTCATTCTACCAATTATCTCCAAAATCCATCTCCAAATTACGCGATAGATAAAAATAGTAGCACCAGAAACATATCACTCAATAAAAGTTATCATAATTTCATGCAAAAAAAAATTTCTTAAAATAAAATTATACACTAAAAAAGTATTATTCTATGAAATGAAACTCGACCATTACCTGTTACGACGAGGAATTGAATCAGCGAGCGTCAAAAGTCTAGACCTGAGCATGTTTAAGAAAGAGCAAAGAAGGGAGAGAGGGGTTGTAAATTTGGTATTTTGGGAACGTTTAATTGAGGACCGCCCTCCATGGGAAATCCCAGCTGGGTTTGAAGGAAAAAGAGTTACAGAGAGAGAAAAGGCTGGAGATTTGGGAAGAGTGTTGGAAGAGAGTTCCCAAAGTGTTCCTCACTCTATCACTCACTCTCTTCTCTCTCTCGAGGTTTAGGAAGAAGAAAACCTCTCCCCAAGCCGAGCTTGGTACGGGTCGGGTAGACTTCGATTAGACCCGGTTGACATTCGAATGCGCCGTAGTTTAGGCCCATGGATTGGGCTTGGAGCCTAAATAGACCCAAAAAAAAGGCCACAAGTAAACACGAAGCGCGTTAATTTACTAGCATATCACGTCGTCGGTAGAAACTGACCGATTGATCAGGGAGGAGGAGGAAGAACAGAGAAGAAAGAAAAAGGAAAAAATAGAGGAGTTGAGAGAGGAAGAAGAAGGAGAAGACAGACAGATGGACGGACAAAGTTTCTATATGAGTCACTAAAGAAGATCTTTTTCAATCAATTTTGATTATTTAACACTATTTAAATTGCCAAGAGTTCATAAGATTTCCCACTAAAAATGTGGTTGGCTCGAGCAATACAAGACTTCTCCATTTGTAAGGCTTATCATTTACCATTTGCATCAGACTCACTGGTAAAAAAATTGGGTTAAAAATTGAGGGGTCACACGTTCGAAAATGAATTACGACCTTTGTTCGAGAAAAAGAAAATGTTTGTGAATCTCATTTCTCAGAGGAGCAGGCAGGGTTGAATATACATGCAAAAACAAGGGCCAGTCAGTCATAGACTGTATTTTCATATATACAC